>CM035428.1:71572227-71722227 GCA_020310875.1 Ceratopteris richardii | reverse complement strand
TGTATGAAAATGAATGAGTGTTTTATATTGATAAAAACATACTTATGTTTCTTCTTAATGTCTTCTTCTGCAACCCAATTCAAGAAGGGATTGACAAGCAAGAGGACTTGACGAAATTTACGATCTTGGAGCTTCATTTTTGCCACCTCTCTTACTTTCATTTTATCACATTTGAAAACATAAAATCTTGTATTAGGCTTTTTAACTAAGGATTTGTATAGGAATACCTTCAAAGTATCTATATTAGGACTTTTCTCAAGAACTTGTATAGGAATATTTAGGTTCTGAAATCTTAGTTTTATCATCAAACAATTCAAATATTAATCAAATCGTTAAATTGCACTTTATTTCTTATGTCTACTGATAATGCATCTTCAAGTAAATCTTCTAGGAAACATAACATACATTCCTCTTTTATTTTAGAGACTCTTTTACCAGCTTCTGTAGAGAATATTACTACTCAATCCAATGAGAACGAATCCAACAATGAATTGGTAGAAGAAGTAGTTAAGGATCGTATAGTTACTGAATCTTTACTCTCTCTCTCCAGGAAATGCTTACTATTTATCTAAATTTTTAGACTTCCGTTCAATTGTGTCAGTAGAACCTGAGGATAAAGAGATTTTGTTCCCTTCACCCTTCAATAGAAATACTCATCCTAAACAAATAGAAAATGACGTGACTGAATTATTAAAGATAGAATAACTGATGAAGAATTAATCTTTCTAGCATATCTAGGTGATGTTTCTAGGTATAGAGTTGCACTTCCTTACAGACCTTAGATATAGCTACAAAGATGGTGTTGTCCACTTGCATGCTCTCAATGTGGAGCCTAGATGGTGATCTAAAAAGACTCTAGATGAAGAGCTTACTAGTGTGCAATGCTTTATAGAGCTCAACATGGGACATGCTTATATAGCTTTTACAAGGGGAGTTGATATAGATAAACATAGACGGGAGAGACACATAGTTAAAAAAAATATATAATCCAAAAATTGAAGTTGTACTGTCTTGGCCCTAAGGGCCAGGGGATAGGGCCCCCGACCCCACAAAAGGGGGCAAGCCCACCTCTGTACTCCCCCAAGTAAGGTTCTATAGGGAAACTATGATGCACCACAAATCATTTAGTTTCACCTTAATGGCAACCCAATGGCCATGATGTTTATGCCCTACCTACTCAAATGGCTTGGCTCACAAAGATCATTTATTACCATCAACAGTCAGACATAGACCTCATCTAACTTGGAAGTTAGGGTTCAACAAATGTGTTGGCTCTCATAATGGTTTCTCCTCATATTGGGGGCCTTACAACCTAGAGCACCATGGATCACTTGTGGTCACTTGAAGGTGGAGTATTGAGTATATTACCACCTCCTTCTCAGATGTGATCACCCATACACTAATTGGATAAGATGATGAGTGTAAGAAGCACAAGGATGTACATGTCACCTTCAATAGGTGATGGCCTCTCAAGTGGCCAATTATCAGATAGCACTTTAAGTGTGTGGGCATGTGGCAGCCCTTCATTGAAAATAAAATGGCAGTTCTTATGTGGCATATTCTAGACTGGGGAATTCAGACTATCGTCAAAGTAAATAAAATTTTTGTGGCCCCCTATTAGTGTAAACAATATGTATGTGTGTAAGATGACCTTCACCACCTTTTATTTTTGTGTCCTAGGAGCCCCTTGGTCCAGAAAGCTCTTTCTATTACTCTAAAGTGATTGAGTCAAATAAGCTAGAAGCAAGCTTTAATAGGTGGAAGCTCTTTGGAAGATTTGGAAAGAAAGATGTATGGCCAGCTTTGGAGACACTCCAAAAGAATGTTTGATTGAGAAATCCCTTGCCTTATTGGGAAAAAGAATATGTGACATTATAAGGTCCCCTCCCTTGAGGCACCATAGGATCTTCATCATGGATAACAATAAGATCAATGTTGGAGGAGATGGTGGACAACTTCTAGAGATGAGATGGTGCTGCGAATTCCTACTTCACACCAGCCAAAACTAAGTTGAGAAGTGTAAAGTAGGCCTCTTGAGCATTCAAGTAAGCCCAAATGATCACCCAGGTACTTTGGAAAATGATCCTCAAATCATTGCATCAAAACACATAACATGGACTTTTCACTATGCACGAATACTTGCTATTTTGGTCACCACACCTGCTCAAGAAAATGAACAGTACTCCTTTCCTACTAACAATTGGACAAAATCCATTTAGGAAGATCTAACTGACTATGATAGCTAACTTCCACAAGTTATTTAACTTGAAATGATCAACTACTCTTAGAGAATGACGCTTACCACATCAAATGTCTATCCCGACATTTTCGGGAGTTAACAATATGTAGATGAGAGTGCAATGTTTTGCACATAACTAGAGATTGGATGAGGCAGTTAAGATGAAACTTTGTATCATACACTTAGAATATTTGTGAATCTATACCAACTTAAATCACAAAAGATGATCAAGTACACACTAAGAAATGGGTTAGAGAAGCTCACTGTTTTGAGTAGTATATGAGAGAGAATAGAAAATGAAACATGATTTAAGTGTATGTATTGATGCACATAAAGTAAACTGATATTGGCAATGAATGATTGCAAAATATGATGGCAATGGTAGAGCTATAGAGTGAGCTCAAAATCCACTTGAAATCCCTTTGAATTTCTCTCCTAATTGAGCTCTATCCATGCAAGTAAATAGTCCTGTTTTATATCCTTTTTGTTGGAGCCAAAATTCAAGTTTGAATTTGATTTAACTAAAAGTGTTCCAAAGTTTTAGGACTTGATTTGCCATAAAATGTCACCACTAATTTGTGGGAAAGATTCTCTTAACAACTCGTAATTGCAACTGCTTCCATATATGCACTTTTACAAGAGATCATTCATGTGCTAACACATGAATGCACAAATGAACTTTAGTATAAGTGACCAAGCATTTAGGATTGAAGTAATTGCACCAACAACTCCCTGTCAAGCCTAACATGCTTGGGCTTCAACTCTTTTTGATCTCCTACAATCCAATCATCATCTTGAACCTGTTCAATTTAGTTCCATCCAAAGATTTAGTTTGAATATCTGCACATCGCAAGTTTGTTGATACATAGGACAATTGTATGTCCTTGCTAAGTAGCTTCTCTCTCACATAATGATAATGCACTTCAATGTGCTTAGTCCTTGCAATAGTGAGTCATCACAAACGAGAACTATGTCATAAAAAGAGAAACCCTATGCACTAAAATAGCCTTTTTTTGCATGATTTTAAAAAATTATTTACACGAGTATACAAGGTTTTCTAAAACCCCGCAAAAATATGCAAATTTTGAACATATTTTCAAAACTTTGACTACTTTAGGGTAGTAGAATTTTGCTAATTTTAGAGTACCTGATCTAAATTGTTTAAGAGAGAATTATGAAATGGATAAAAAAAGCCTTATTTTATGAGAATACTCATTTAGCTTGGATCGAACAAAAAGGAAATGAGCTAGAAAAGGCTAAAAATTGACCTTTTTTTATTCTCTGAGTGTTATGTACTGCTAAAACTTCTTAAAAACATGAGGTTTGTGGAGTAAATCGATGCCTGGCATCGAATTTCAGATAAAGTCGATGCCTGGCATCGACTTCCCACATAAAAGTGGTTTTCATCATATGTGTGTTAAACGCGCCTATTTCAGGAACAAAAAAGTGGCCAAAAAAGCTCAAAGTCGATGCCTGGCATCGACTTTTGGTTGCAGGTCGATGCTAGGCATCGAATTTTCATTTTTGGATAGTCAGACTTACTAAAACAGGCAAAAATTCCACTTTTGGAAGTCATACAGGGTCATCTTGTGAAGGCTATATCTTGAGTTCTAGAGATCCGTTTCTTGCATATGATAGCTTGTTGAAAAGCTCTACTCTTCTACTTTCATCCATCCAAAGATCTTGGGGAAATAATACTTGAGCTAAGAGAAATTATCAAAATACTGAAGGTATGTCATTTTAGTGACTAGAAAAATCTGAAGAAGTAAACTTCTTGGTTTTGGCTATCATTTCTCAATGTTTTGAGTGGAAATGAGTTAATGATGACCATAGAGGTTGCCTAGTGTCACATTAGTTCTTTTTTTTTATGTTTCACACATCAACACTTACATCATAGTCTTCCTTCTAGATTTTTTTAATGGAAATATATATTCCATACTTTCTTAGAGCAACAAATATAGATTTTGGAAAGATGTCCATGCGAGACATTGGAATCTCACCGAAAATTAGAGTAAAACAAATGAGGCTATGTTGTTCATTATTGCACAAATAGATAGTCTGTGGCAAGGCTTTGATTATGGATAATATAATCACACCTCTTTGTGCATGCAAAAGGGAATCAAAGTGCAGTAATGAGGATTGAGAGAGACTATCTCCACTTCTGTGATTCTTGCCAAACACCTTCTATGTGCATATATCTTTGGTATGGAAGTATAGAGGGAAGCTCATCACTCATTAGCGTGTGTGGATTGTGTAACTTGTAGGTGGCATAGATAGGCTCTCTTCTCTCTTTATTTGGAGCATCGATGTTCGTGAGTGGATCAATTCTCACTAACGATGACTAAAATTCACTAACAACAAAGCATACTCAAAATCCAGAGGGAGGCACGACTAATAGAGTGCGTTAGAAGATAATTTTACCTCATGTTGTCTTTCCATGCCCACAAAGTATACATGATCATTAACACCTTGGTGCAGACTTCTCAGTGAGAAAAAAGTGAATTTTACATTTTTTCTTTCATTTTCAGCAAGAAGTCGATGCCTGGCATCGACTTCTCACGGAAAACTATACTTTTCAGCAAGAAGTCGATGCCTGGCATCGACTTCAGCAAGAAGTCGATGCCAGGCATCGACTTCAGCCAGAAGTCGATGCCAGTCATCGACTTCTTGCTGAAAAGTATAGTTTTCAGCGAGAAGTCGATGCCTGGCATCGACTTCTCGCTGAAAAGTATAGTTTTCACTTTAACAAAGTAAAAAAGACTACACATTTCGCTTTCAATGCATGCAATATGTTCTCACAAAGTAATATCAAACGTGATATATTGTCTTGCTTTTTAACTTTGACCATGATAATGCTCAGAGAGAGGAGAAATGCGATTTTTCAAAGGATAAAGACTCGGGGCAAGGAAAAAAGCAATGTCTTAGAGTATTTGATTAACATAACTTGAACAAAGTTTTATTGAAGTCTCTTAGCATGTAAAAACTAATAGATTTATTTCATAGAATGTGCAACGATGAACACTAAAGTCTCTTTCATTTGGATTATTAGACATCAAAGAATCATGTATGATGATATGCATGGTGTTTTCTCTCAATATGTATAGTCAATTTAATCTCATCTATTTCATTTTGATCTCATGGTGTTTTTTTGGCATAATTGGCTATTATTACTAGTACACATATATGACCACCTAATTGTTGTATGATTATGCTTTGTATTGTCAAGAGCGAGCGTTGACTTCCTTATATGATTCACTCTTATTTTTCACATAAAAGTCTTAAAACATCATGGAAAATGCATCCTTCGTAGACGTATTCTAATCCCTTTTTAAAATGGCATAAAATTATGCTTTATGTGGGCTTGAAATAAAATGAATTACTTTTCAAGCTCCATTTTCATGAAATCATGTACTTTTAATCATCTAAGATTCGTTAAAGTTCTAATTGGAATTTGTAATGTTGAATATAGCATGTTTCTATAAACAAAAATTGAAATAAAGATTGAGACAAAGTATCATGAACTAAAAGCATATGATTTTCATGCCCTAATTAAAATGGACCTTATCATTTCTATGGAACAATTGAAAATAGGCTAATTTTTCCTTGTTTTTAGCATACTTTTGCAATTTCTAAAGGAGAACATGTCTTTGTTCTCGTTTGTTATGACTCAGTGTTTTGCATGATATACAAGATTAGCAGCCAAATGCAGTGAGCTAGTATTATCTCTAAAGATCATTGGAGTATATGTATGTAGCCCCAAGTCTGAGTAGAGTAGCTTTAACCACATTTCCTCTTGTGTTGCATTTGTTAGGTCCCTATATTGAGCTTCAATTGACGACAATGCCACAGTTGGTTATTTCTTTCAAATCCACTTAGATCCTGCAAAAGATAAGTAGCTAGAAGTGCTCCTCCTATCATCTTTTGAGCCATCCAAATTTGCATCAGAGTATAGCTTGATATCCAAGTGAGATGTGAATGGATAAAATAGCCCTTCATTTATGGTACCCTTCAAGGACTTTAAGATCCTTTTGGTAGCTTCCATGTGAGGTTTTCTTGGTGTATGCATGAATTGACTCAATGTACTCACCCCATAGCATATATGCGCTCTTGTTAGGGTTGCATTATTGAGACTCCCAAGAAGACATTGATAACCTATAATATCTTCAAGCAAATCTCCTTCATGAGCACTAAGTTTTTGCTAACCCCTTTGCTTCTAGCCTTGTGTTATAGCTGTTTATTGTGTCATCTCAATTCTTTTTCACTTTGTAGATCCACCTGGATTCTATTACCTTCATGAATGGCTTTTTAGGAACCAAATCCCAAGTAATATTCTCTTGGAGTGCTTCAATTTCATCATGCATAGCTTCTCTCCACTCTTCTTCCTTGTTGGATTCCTCAAATGAAGATGGTTCCTTTGACATAAAGTCTTTAGCTATGTATATAGAATGCTTGGTGACTAGTGATGTGTTGTAGCCATACCTTATAGGTTTCTTGCTTTCCCTTTGGGATCTTCTAAGTGCTCGATTGGATGACTTTGGAATGTCTTCCAGTTCTTTGAACTTTACTTTTCCCTTGGACTTCCAAGATTTGAATTCTTCAAAATCAAATTGTTCTTCATCTTCTGAGTTGACATCCTCTGATGTATGTGGTTCTTCTTTGGTCAAATTTAGAAAATCATTCTCCAAATCATAGGGTAGCTTTATTTTCCTACAACCATCCTCAAACCAAAAGTTATTTTTATCAAATATCACATCCCTACTAACTCTAAATCCTTTTTTAGTGTGATTATATATATAACCTATATCCTTTTTTATTCTCATCATAGCCAATAAATATGCATCTTTCAGATTTTGGATCAAGCTTTCCCCTAATCTTTGAGGGTATGTGTGCATAAGCAATGCACCCAAAGATCTTAGAATGATCTAAAGAAGGTCTCTTGCCATTCCATGCCTCATAAGGTTTCATCCCATCTAGAGACTTGGATGGAAGCCTATTGATTAGGTAAGTGGTTGTGGAAATAGTGTCTACCCATAGAGCATTAGGGAGTTTTTTCTCCTAGAAAAATATGTGGGGTGCCTCCCTGGTGCATGCGTTGCTACCAGGCCATTGAAGATGTTTCTCATATCTTCTTTACTTGTGCCAACTCCAACAGGCATTGCCAGATTGTGGGAAAGAAAATTAGACTATAAAAACATATCAGTTGGAAATGTTGATATATTTAGGTACTGATGTGTGTGAACACTCTAGGACCGCTGGGGCAATTTTTTCCCTCTTTAGGAGGTTTTTTTTCCCCCCGGCTTGTATATACGCCTATTGCCCTAATGGGCTACTTATCTTTGTACATTCTCTAGTAATACATTCAGTATCATGTGTTGTGCTCTAAGCTTCTTCTTCTTCCTTATGCTATTCGCGTGCTTTCGTAGACGTCTAACTCCAACAATTGGTATCAGAGCAGGTCGCCGCTTCATCTAGGGTGTCGTCGACACTCCTCCGGTTGCAGTCTCAGATTCACATGAAATTTGGTGAGCATACTCAGGATGTTTTAGAGATCAAAATTGTTAGCTTTGTGGTGCCAAAATCGCGATATGAGCTCATTTCGGCCTCCAAACGTACTATCACAGTGCTTGTGCAGGCTATTTCATCTTTTTATCACACCTACGACTGTTACAATTGCAGGTACTGAAACTGATGCTTAAGGTGTCGAAGATGATGATATTTTGCATATTCTTGTTCGTGCTTCCATTTTTGCTGCACCTACTACAGAGCAGATTTGTTGGGATGGCAGAGATGCTCAGGCAGATGCATTGATAGCTTTGTCTGTCAAACGTGCCATTATTACTTACATTCGCTCTTGTAGAATAGCTAAGGATGCTTGGGATACACTTACCACATTGTACCAAGCTAGGAATGAGGTTCATGTTGCTTACCTGCGAAAAGACTTGGAGAGTGAGCACATGAATGAAGGTGATTCTATGGACAGTTTTCTAACAAAGATCAAAGACTTGAAGGAATAATTGATTTGTGTTGATGAGGTTATACCAGATAGCTCACTTGTGCATACAATTCTGAATGGTCTTCCTCATTCATATCAGAGTTTTGCTTCTACTCTTCGGTTGATGATGAAAAGCAATCCAATGCCTTGTCATTTGAGGAGTTAGTCTCTATTCTGTTGCAGGAAGATCAGTCCAGGCAGAACAGGTCCATTATGCGTGTTGCAGATCAAGCTTTCTTGGCTAGTCAGAAGGGCAAAGGAAAATGGATCTCTTCTACTAGTAAGCAGAAATCTGCAAATGCTGCACATTAGAAGAACCAAGATAAAGATGAGAAAAAATAAAAAAAGAAGAAAATGTTTTGCAAGTATTGTAAAGGGAATGCTCATATCATAAAGAACTGTCCAAAACTGGCTGCTAAAGAGGCAAAGAAGAAAGAGGCAGGAATGGTTGTTGTAGAAGCTTCTACACCAAAAACGGAGTTTGCTAATCTTGTGCAAGAAGAAGAATGGGCGTTTACTACTGTTTGTAGTTTTGACCCATCTTCTCATAAGCAGTGCATGTTTGCAGTAGAATCAGATGTTTGCCAGTACTTTGATAGTGGGGCGACCAAACATATTACCTCGCAGCGTAGGTTTTCTCTTCACTCGAGTCTGCCCCTATAGGGAATATTGTTACATGCGCCAACAACTCCTCTTATCTTGTTATGGGAGTTGGTAATATCATTTTGACTACTGGTGATGGTAGCTCTTTCACTTTGTCAAATGCTTTGTTTGTGCCAGGGATCAAGAAAAATCTGTTATCAGTTTTTGCATTATCCAAGATTGGCTTGGTTATGAAATTTCTTGATGACAGATGTACAGTTCATGATCTTTCAAATGGCAATGTGATTATTGCTTCTGGCATTCTATGTCATGGAATGTATAAGTTCATAGACTATGAAAGATCTATAAATGATTTGGCATGTGCAGTACATGATTCTTAGGCTATGTCAGATGCAAAGCTTTGGCATGCATGCTTTGGTCATCTGAATTTTGCTAGTTTGCTACGCCTGCAAAAATTTGAAATGGTGTCCTCTTTGCACAAACTTGAGGAACTAGGAAAACATGTTTTGTGAAGGTTGTATTTTGGGAAAAATGTAGTGTTCCTCCTTTCCAAAAGATGGTTGAGTTCGGGCTACTCAGAAATTGTAGCTTGTATATAGTGATGTCTATGGTCCTATGCAGACACCTACTTTTGTAAATCATCTTTACTTCGTGACTTTCATCAATGGTTTCTGGAGGAATGCATGCGTATATCCATTGAAGGCAAAGTCCGAAGTGTTCATGTGCTTCAAACAGTTTTTGGTTTTGGCTGAAAATCTATCAGCATGTAAAATGGGCACCCTCCATTTTGATCGAGGGGGGGAATATATGTCTTCTGATTTTAATGCATTTCTAGCTGAACGTGGGATAAAACACTAGTGTATAGTTCTGTATACACCTCAACAGAATGGAGTTGCTGAACAAAAGAGCAGGTCACTCATGGAGATGGCGAGGTGTATGGTCAAGAGTCAGGCTTTACCACATAGTTTCTGGCTTGAGGCTGTCATGTGTGCAGCATATGCACTTAACAGGTATCCCACTAAAGCACTGTGATCTATCACTCCATATGAGGCTTGGCATGATCGCAAGACATCTGTTGCACATCTGCGTGTTTTTGGTTGTTTGGCATATGCATTAGTGCTTGATCAACATCACAAAAAATTGGATGATAAAGTAGTAAAATGTATTTTTGTTGGGTATAGTTCTGAAAGTAAAGGCTATCGTCTGTATCATCCACAGACTAAACGCATTCTGGTTAGCCGTGATGTTGTTTTTGTGGAAGATGCTATTCAACCATTGCTTTCATGTACTAAGGAGACATCTGTTAGCTCCAAAGACATGTATGATACTTTGTTGCCTCTTTTTATAGGTGGACAGTCTAGTGATGGTCCTAATGAGGCAAATTCTCAACCTTTGCAGGTTTCATGTGATGATGTAGATCATTCCATTTCTAATGCAGATTTACATGATGCACTTATTGATGAGAGAGTTGATATTGAGCAGGCAAGAACTATGCCAAAATGGCTCGTGTAGACCTTGCGTGACAACAAATTAGATGCACCTCTATCATATCGTACTTCATCACGCTCTCATAGTGCCTCTTTTGCATCAGATTGCTATGCTATGGCCGTATCTAGTCTCTGTGATGAGACTGAGCCTCTTTCGTTTGATGAAGCACAAAATTCAGAAAATTGGATGGCTGCTATGCAATCTGAATATGATGCAATAATGAAGAATGCTACTTGCTCTTTATGTGACTTGCCTCCTAGCAGGAAGGCCATTGGCACTAAGTGGGTATACAAGCTGAAGCGTAAATCTGATGGTACAGTTAACAGGTATAAGATTAGGCTTATTGCAAAGGGTCATGCATAGGAAAGAGGCATTGATTTTGATGAGACCTTTGCACCTACATGCCATATGACTACTGTTCGGAGCATTTGTGCAGTTGCAGCCCATCATGGTTGGAATGTACATGAGTTGGACATTAAAACTTCATTTCTGAATGGTGACTTGCATGAAGAAGTGTATGTTTTTTAGCCCCGTGGCTTTGTGTATAAAGGGCATGAAAACCAGGTGTGTAGGTTAAAGAAGGCATTATATTGTTTAAAGCAAGCACCACGTGCTTGGTATGAGAAGATACATCCTATCTGATTGCACATGGTTTTGAGAATCATCCAACTGAACGCACCTTATATGTTAAGCATGCTAATGATGTGCTTCTGATCATTGTTGTGTATGTTGACGACATGCTTCTCACTGGTCCTATTGAGAAGCATAGTTCTGATTTTAAGGCTCATTTGCATGCCTCATTTGAGATGTCTGATTTGGGGCATTTGCATCACTATTTGGGCATTCAATTTATGCAAGTTGATGGTGGAATGGCTTTGTGTCAAATATATTGACACATTATTGCAACATTTTGGCCTTGAAGACTGTAAGCCTATTGCCACTCCTATGGAGACAGGTTTACGATTGAGTCTTCATGATGCTAGAGATGCATTTGATGTTGTCCTCTATCAGCAGGATGTTGGATGCCTGATTTACTTATGCATTACTAGGCCAGATATTCAGTTTGTTGTCTCACAGATGAACAGGTTTATGCATTGCCGAAGTGTCAAGCATTGGTAGGTGGTTAAGCGCATCTTTTGCTACTTGAGTGGTACTCGGCTACTTGGGTTGTTTTATCCCAAGGGGGATCACTACCGCCAGATTTGCATGCTTTTTTTGACTCAGACTGGGCTGGTTGCTATGACACTCGTGTGTCCACTAGTGGCTGTTGCTTCATGCTTGGTAGCTCATGTATATCTTGGTTGAGCAAGAAGTAGCCTACTATGGCCACTTCCAGTTGTGAGGTTGAGTATAGGGCAACTTTCACTGCTACTGTTGAGTGTGTGTGGCTCAGATGCCTTATGGCTGATTTGGGTGTTGGTTAGTCTTTTGCCACCACCATCTTCACTGACAGTCAGAGTACATTAGCAGTTGTGAGGAACCCTGTGTTCCATGCTCGCACTAAGCACATTGAGGTGCATTATCATTATTTCATGGAGAGGTTCTCTACAGGGTAGATCAGCTTGGCATATGTACCCATGTAGGAGAACATTGCAGACCTTTTCATGAAGGCTTTGCCTAGGGAGAAGTTTGAAGCTTTCCGCAAAGCTTTGAGCTTACTTCCTTTTGTGGAGTGATTTCCACATAGCATGGCACTTCCTTATACATGAGTGCCACCTACTTGTTCACTCCATCACTCCCAGGGGGGATTTGTTGATACATTTAGGTAGTGATGTGTGTGAACACTCTAGGACCACCGATGCACTTTTTCCCCTCATTAGGAGGTTTTTTTCCCTCGGCTTCTATATACGCCTATTGCCCTAATGGGCTACTTATTTATGTACATTCTCTAGTAATACATTTAGTATCGTGTGTTTTGTTCCAAGCTTCTACTTCTTCCTTGTGTTGTTCGCGTGCTTCCGCAGACGTCTAACTCTAATAGGAAACAAGCTCTATTGGGAGAAGCAATCGGATGATCCCCAACTCTCTGGAATGCCATGAGAGGGGAGATCCTATGGAAGATCTGGCCGAAAAGATGTCCTTATAACTTTGGTGACTCCCACAAAGAGTGGTCGATTGAGAAATCACTGTTCCTCCTCAGAAAAAGAATCGCTAGCTGCAAGAAATCCCCTCCCCCCCTTCAGGCATCATCAAGTGCTCCTTTTGATCAACATCAAGCTTAAACCCAAGTGGGCCCCTCATGAGGGCAATGAGAGGGTGATTACCCTTCTTTGCAATGCCATCTAAACATTTTAAGATCTTCCCCCGCTCTGTGGGATTTGAGGGGTCTCATGGGCACTAGTCCTCTTCACTTGTTCTTTTCTTTTCCTTTATTTAATACGAGTCCCAGAGAGTAGGCGAAGGCCGAACTTCCTTTTATTAAAAAAAAAGATGTGTGATAAAAAGATAACTAATCTCATTTGTAATATTTGATAAAGAAACGGACCACGTCTAGGTCCTCATTATAGTTTGCCTACCCTTGCCTTGTGGGATAAGGGGGATTCCTATTGGAGGCGATAGTGGGTAATCAGAAGAGATGAGTTGGTGTAGCTAAAACCTGATTGACACCTGCTATAACTAATGGCTGGAGAGTGTTGAAGGCCTCTTTAGCTGGCTTATAAGCAAAAATGATCACACATGTTTCTTGGAAGATGATGCACTAATGATAGGATCAAAACAGATAGGTAGGCATATGATCCAAGTCTAGAACTTGCTATTTTTGTTGAGACACCTACTCAGAGTTTTGCATCATTCTATGAGTATAGCAACAATTGATTAAATTCCTTTTGGGGAACTTCAATTAGCTTAACATGCTAGCAATCATAAGTGAAATCATCTAAAATGATAAACTACATGCAGAGAAATATGTTTAGAAAATCAAGCATGCATCACAACTTTTACAGGCCTTGACAAACACACACCAGTGAGCAATAATTGATTAATATCTGACGATCTCATGAAGCATTATTACTATAACTTTGTAGTATTAAACAAGACAGTATGCTTGACCTATCATGCTTTAAATCAAGAGAAATGATCCACTATACAGTGAGAACTAGCTCATACAAATTCACTGTTTTGATGAAGTGTGATAGAGATATGAGAGTAGGAAGTGATCATGTATGTATTAAATCATGTAAAAGTACAATGTCATTGGCAATAAGTCATTGCAAAATGAGTGAGAAATGAGTGAGCTATGAGATGAGCTCCTCTTCTCAATGCAAATACATGAATATGACCTCTAAACCCCTCGATGCATGCAGGCATTTCATATTCTCTTTCATAGCTTTTGTTGGAGCCAAGGATTCGAATTCAAATTCAAATCTCTACCAATAAAGTGCATCTTAAAGTATAGGATTGATTCTCTCTTGACACAACTACCAAAATTTATGAGATTAGATGCTTCCTTAATCCTCGTGGGTTTAACAACCTTTTATAAATGTAATTTAGAAGCAAAGTTATAAGAGGTTGTACATATGAATCCTTCCATGTGTAGTGTCAATACATCAAAGTTTTGTGAGGTGATCAAGTGTGTAGGCTTGGGCTTAATTGCACCAACAACTCCCCCTCAAGCCTAACATGCTTGATCTTCATTGATACTTGATCTCTTGCAACCAAATCATCTGTTTGAACCTGTTGATCTTTGTTTCATCCAATGCTTTGGTGAGTATATCTGCACATTGCAAATGAGTTTATACATAGGATAATTGGATATCCTTGCTAAGAAATTTCTCCCTAACATAATGATATTTCACTTCAATGTGCTTAGTCCTAGCATGGTACGCTGGATTAGCAGCCAAATGAAGTGAACTAGTGTTATCTCCAAAGATAATTGGAGTGTAGGAATATATCTCCAAATCTGCATACAATTGCTTAAGCTACATAGCTTCCTGAGTTGCATTTGCGAAATCTCTATATTTTGCTTCTGTGGAAGATAAGGCCACAATTGGTTGCTTCTTGGATGACCACGATATGAGTTTAGGAACTAGATGCCAAGTGTGGTTTTCCTGCAATGCTTCCACTTCTTCCTGCATGGCTTCTCTCTACTCTTTCTTCTTCTTAGCCTCTTCAAATGAAGGAGGCTCCTTTGCCATGGAATCTTTAGTGATGTACACAGAGTGCTTTGTGACTAAGGATGTATCATATCTATACCTTATGCACTTCTTACTTTATCTTTGTGATCTCCTTAAGGCTTGATTGGAAGACTTGGGTAGATCCTCTAATTTCTTGTATTTGAACTTGCCTCTTGACTTCCAAGCTTTGAAATCAATCTGCTCCTCATCTTCTGATTTGATGTCCTTTGCTTGGTGTTGGTCTTCTTGAATTAGGGTTGGAAAATCATTTTCCACATCATATGGTAATTTGAATTTCCTGCAATCATCTTCAAACCATGAATTATTCTCATCAAATACTACATCCCTACTAACTATGAATGCCTTGTCCCTTTTGATTCTGATCATACCCAATAAATATACATTTCACAGCCTTAGGGTCAAGCCTCCCTCTGATTTTGTGATGGGATGTGTGCATAGGCAATGCACCCAAATATTTTGTAATGATCCAATCCAATGAGGGTCTCCTGCCATTCCATAATTCATATGGTGTCATACCATCCAATGATTTGGATGGAAGTCTGTTGACCAAATAGGTGGTTGTGGAAACAACCTCTACCCATAAATAATTAGGTAATTTTTTTCATTTAACATAGACCTATCTGCTTCAACAATTAACCTATTCCTTCTCTCTACCATTTCATTCAATTCAGAAGTATAACTGGTTGTTACTTGCCTCTTTATGCCTCTGTCCTATAGAAATAGATCAAACTCATGTGAAAAGTACTCAACACCTCCATCAAACCTAATTCTCTTCAAGCTCCTTGTTGTTTGGTTTTCAACTAGTGCCAAATACTTCTTAAAACATGTAAACACTTCATCCTTATGCTTCATGAAATAGAGTAGTTTCCACCTACTATAATCATCAATAAATGAGACATAGTACCTTGAACCTGAGATGGATGGATCTTTGCTCGGACACCACACATCAGTGTACAAGCTCCAAATAATCTTCGTGGATGTATCCTTTCTTATTAAATGGTTCCTATGTGCTTTGCCAGATTGGCAAGATCCACATTTGTATATCATGTGCTGCTTGGTCATGTTGGGAATGATAAGCACACTTTGATCATTGCAAATTTGCTTCAGAGTTCTTTCTCCTATGTGCCCTAGCCTTTTGTGCCATATTTCCAACTCAAATAGGGTTTGCTCTCTATAACTGAATAGTCCTATGTTCCTTGTGTCTTCAATTTCAAATGTAAACAATCTACCTTGCTTCTCACCTTTGGAAATCCTTTTAAATCCTTGTTGGGAGTCTTCCACGTATGCTCCATTCTTAGTGAACCTGACCCGTAGACCTTTCTCTACAATCTTCCCAACACTAATTAGGTTTTTGGTTATAGTAAGTACATACAAAACTTTGCTCAAAAGGTTCATACTACCATCAGATGTTTTGACATTTCCAATTTGCATGACTAAATGTTTAGTGTCATCACGTGTCTCTACTTCATGCTTCCACTTGGGTTCTTCAAGATTAGATAATAGTGCTACATTTCCTTACACATGATTGGAACAACCTGAGTCAATGTAGAAAAGAACCCCATCATCTTTACCTTGCTTGGATGTTATGTTCATGATGAGCAGAGAGTCTTCTTGATCTTCAGTATAGTTGTTAAAGTCCCTTCTTCCTCTAAAGCCTCCTTCATAGTTGTTGTTGTTGTAGCCTTGATTGAGGTTATGATTGTAGTTGCCTCCACCATTGTTGTATCTGCCTCTTGTTGTCCATGGAAGCCTCTTCCCCTTTGGTTCCTTGTATTTTTGTAGGATTCTTATGTAGTGTGCTTGTTGAGAACAAATATGTTGCATGGTGAATTGTTGTAGGGTTTCCCCCTACCTTGCTTATCTCCTCTACCCCTACCTCTAGTACCTCTTCCTCTTCCTGCATAATTAGCTTGAGAGGTGCTAGCCTCTTTATCCTATTTCTTACTTTTACCTTTATCATTAGCATTATTCTTATCTCTATAAACGGCAGAAGATTGGTTACCTCTTGAGTTGTCACCATTTCTTTTGAACTTTGTCTCATGGGTGAAGAGTTGTCCCATCAAGGGTTGACATTAGGTATTTGCATATCCATGTAGAGATCCATTGTTGTGGTGAAGGACTCCCACTTTCCATTAGCCTTAATTCCATTGATGATCTGCCTCACTATGTGCTCTTCCTCTATCTATTGTCCAATGCTTGCAAGGTGATTTGCTACATCTTTCATTTTGGTTACATAATCAGCCACTCCTTGCTTTGGTTGTTTCTTGAGGGTTGTGAATTCCATCCACAACTGATTCTTCCTAGCTCTTGTGTTGGAGGAGAAGTATGATGAAAGCACTTCCCAAGTCTCTTGGGAGGTCTTGAAATTTCTAACCTGTGGTAACAAGAAATTAGAGATTGAGTTTAATAGATATGACCTGACAAGAGCATCCTTTGCACACCATGTGGTTAGTCTTTCTTGCTTTTCCCTTGTTGGTTGATTGTTGCTCCTAAAGATTGGCATGTCTTCATCTCTTAAGATGTATCCAAAAATAAGCTTCTCCCTTGGAGATATGTTTGCATCCTTAGGGACCATGCTGAGTAGTTGACTGTCTAATTATCTATGAAGGATGCAAATCCATCTCCCATCTTAATTGAACTTGCTCTGATACCACTGTTGGAGGAGATGGTGGTTAATCACAAGAGATGAGTTGGTGTAGCTAAAACGTACTTCACACCTACTATAAGTGATGGCTAGAGAGTGTTGTGGGCCTCTTTAGCAAGCTAGTAAGCATAAATGATCACATATGTTGCTTGGAAGATGATGCACTAATGATAGGATCAAAAGAGATTGGTAGGCATATGATCCAAGGTCTAGAACTTGTTATTTGGTTGAGACACCTACTTAGAGTTTTGCATCATTTTGTGAGTACAGTAGCAATTGATTAAATTCCTTTTGGGGAACTTCAATTAGCTTAAAAAGCTACCAATCATGAGTGAAACCATCTAAAATGATAAACTATATGCAAAGAAATATGTTTAGCAAATCAAGCATGCATCACGACTTTTATGGGCCTTGATAGTCATAGACCAGTGAGCAATGATTGATTAATATGGCGATCACATGATGCATTATTAATGAAACTTTGTAGGATTAAAGTAGACAGTATGCTTGAGCTATCATGCTTTAAATCAAGAGAAATGATCCACTATACAGTGAGAAGAAACTCAGACAAGTTCACTATTCTGATGAAGTGTGATAGAGATATGAGGGTAGGAAGTAATCAACATGTATGTATTAAATCATGTAAAAGTACAATGTCATTGGCAATAATTCATTGCACAATGAGTGAGAAATGAGATGATATCCTCTTCTCAATGAAAATACATGAATATGACCTCTAAACCCCTCGATGCACGCATGCATTTCATATTCTCTTTCATAGCTTTTGTTGGAGCCAAGGATTTGAATTCAAACTCAAATCCCTACCAATAAAGTGCATCCTAAAGTATAGGATTGATTCTCTCTTGACTCAACTACCAAAAGTTACGAGATTATATGCTTCGTAACTCCTGGTGGGTTTAATAACCTTTTGCAAATAATGTAGAAGCAAATTTACAAGAGGTTGTACATATGAATCCTTCCATGTGCAGTGTCAATACATCAAACTTATGTGAGGTGATCAAGTGTGTAGGCTTGGGCTTATTTCCACCAACAATTCCGTGGGTACTATGCCCCCTTATCTTGTAAATGGTTGTTTTAATTAATTCATGGCAAGAAGAGTAGGCTTGGGCCGAACTTATTAAAAAAAACACATCGTTACTTTAGTGGATGAATTTGTTCAAGGGACATAGAGGATGAAGCGAAAAGATAATGCCATTGATTAATCATTACATACAAGATTGGAAAACCTAGATTAGTTTGTTATGTTTTATCATCTGATTCGCTTGCACTTCAAACATTACTAGTACTTCTAGCTGAACCTCTGATTTGATATGATATCATGTGCAGGATTCGAGACTGCTTGTATATATCTAAGAGAAACAAGAATGTGGGATTCTATTGCATCATGATGAATAGTGTTAGAAAAAAAATCAAAATCCTAAGATGGAGATCATCTTGTGCATTTCGAAATTTCATATTTGGTATGTACAAGATCTGTTTGTGTATAATTTTTCTTCTTCTTTTGATCGGATTATATTTTTTGTTTTACCCCTGCCTATGGCTTCTTGGAGTCTTTCCAAAACTGTAGGAAATCTGCAAAGTTTGGAATTCAATCTATAATAGAGGAATAACCTGCCAAAAGCTTCGGAGGCTGTACTTATAATTTCAATCTAGTTACTTGCTCCGTACTATTAACTCTATACCAGTTAAAAAGCTTCATAATATCATTCAAACATTTGGAACGAATACTTTAGGGTTGGACTCTGATATGTTAAACAGATTTTGAGGTATGATTGGATATAATGTTAGGGAATTCGTTGCGTCCATGCTCGTATAATTCATAAAAAACTGCATGATGAAAGACTTGCATTCATGGACAGCCATGACTGGCAAAAACAAGTGATGGAAATATTAGAATCATTTATCTGATGGAAATATCACATGGGAGAGCTACAGAACATAAAGTATGGTTGCATGTTCGAACATGACAATGTTATTACATTTTTCCCTCAACGAGATACGTTGTAAATTCAAACACAGGCTTCAACGTCAAGTTTTTGTGACCTCTGGCATCTCTCATTGAGGGAAAAAAATTTCTCCATCTCTGGCAAATTCTCCATCAGGGAATTTGGACCATTGTCAAAGCCAAAAGAATCTGTCCGAGGCTCCATGATGTAAGCAATGCCTCAATGAAACAGAGGATGCGACACACCATTTCGTCTCATGTCCCAAGTTCCTTTTGGTTTGGCAGAACACTGTTCGGGACAACTCTTGCTCTACAGACCCAAATTAATTGGAAACAAGCCTTAGTATGAGAAGAGATGGGTTACTTGAAAAAACAATTATACAAGTGAACTGGCATAGTATCTATGGGAACCTTTGTATATCACAAAGCAAGGGTTAGAATGCCAGAAGGTGATACAACGAAGACGAACATAGATGGGCTCCTCATGAGGGGGATGAAAAGAGAATTAATCGCATTTATGACTAGAGACTGAGACTTTAGATTATACTTCTTTGTAATCCTCGATTAAATTTAGTTCGGACCTCAGGCGATCAAAGTGGATGTGCCTGCCCTTGCTTTGTGGAATATGCGGAATACCATGTCCACTATGCCCCCCTTCTCTTGTTTAATTGTTCTTTTAATTAAATCATAATAGGAAAAGTAGGCTTGAGCTGAACTTCGTCATATATATATATATATATATATATATATATATATATATATATATATATATATATATATATATATATATATATATATATATATATAAAAGCCGAACTACTATACACTACGAGAAAACTTTCAACATGGTTACTAACATGATCAACGTTCATAAAAACATCATATACGTTGATTGACTTAGAAACCATCTGCAACTGCACTTTCATATATGTTGAAATATTAAATACACAAAATTTCACTCCATCGTTGCAATAGAGAACTGCTTTAACATAACCTAAACGCCTGCATTTATCCATATTGTTTGCATCAAGTGTTCCAAATTTCTCGCATGCTTGAAAATAAAAACTCAATGAACTGAGATCTATATGTCAGCCGAATTTCCTAGGTTATGGAAATGAATGGTCGCATACTCATAGTGAGTATCTTTGCTAATCGTGAAAATATTACTCCTATTAATATAAATAAAGCAATCGTAGCCTTGAACAAACCCTTATATGCTGATCATGAAAATCAAGATTTTGTTACTCGAGAGTCTCAGCAATCGTAGCCTTGAACAAACCCTTATATGCTGATCATGAAAATCAAGATTTTGTTACTCAAGAGTCTCATCTGTGGATCATTTGATCTTATGGGGGGTATTCAAGAACACTAGGGGTTATAATTTTCTTTTTTGAAAAGAGGAAGTTTGGCCGAGGCCTAGTCTCCCTTGTTTGACTTAATTAAAAACATAGTACTGTTGTGGTGGGCCAAAGTACTCTTTGGATCCCTCATATCCCACAAAGGCAAGGTAAAACCAAAAATAGCCAAGATTCAATGGAAACTTCCATTTTTGAGAGATTTACAGAGAAGGCTAATTAGTTATTCATCACCATTGAGAAGCCTATTAACTTTTGATTTTTGGTGCAATTACTTCAATCCTAAATGCTTGGTCACTTATCCTAAAGTTCATATGTGCATTCATGTGTTAGCACATGAATGATCTCTTGTAAAAGATTGATTTTGACTCCTTGTAAAAGTGCATATATGGAAGCACTTGCAATTACGAGTTCTTAGGAGAATCTTTCCACGACTTAGATGGTGAAGATTTATGGAAAATCAAGTCCTAATACTTTGGAACACTTTTAGGTAAAAACTCAAATTCAAACTTGATTTTTGGCTCCAACAAAAAGGATATAAAAGAGGACTATCTAGTTGCATCAATAGAGCCCGATTAGGAGAGACATTCAGAGGGATTTCAAGTGGATATTCAGCTCACACTATAGCTCTACCATCACCCTCATATTGTGCAATCATTGATTCTCAATATCATTGTACTTTATGTGCATTAATACATACACTTTGATCATGTTTCATTTTCTATTCTCTATCATATACTACTCAGAACACTGAGCTTCTCTGACCCATTTCTCAACGTGTACTTGATCCTTTTCAGTGATTTACGTTGGTAAATCTGATAGTCTATTTGTATGCTACAAAGTTTCATATTAATTTCCTCAGCCAATCTCGAGTTATGTGCAAAACATTGCACTTTGGTCTGCATACTATTAACTCCGAAAAATGGCGGAATAGACATCTTATTTGCTAAGCATCATTCTCTGAGCATACTTGATCATTTCAAGTGAAATAGCTTGTGCAAGTTACTTCTCATAGTCAATTAGATATTCCCAGAATGATTTTGTCCAAGTGTTACCAAGAAAGGAGTACTATTCATTTTCATGAGCAAGTGTGGTGACCAACATAGCAAGTTTTGGTGCATAGTGAAAAGTCCAAGTTTTTTGTTTTGATCTAATGATTTGAGGATCATTCTCATAAGTACTTGGGTGATCATTTAGGCTTCATGGAACGATCAAGAGGTCTATTGTACACTTCCCAACTCATTTTTGGTTGATGTGAAGCAGGAATTCACAGCACCATCTCATCTCTGGAAGGTGTCCACCATCTCCTCCAACAGTGGTATCAGAGCAACATCAAGGTAAAATGGGAGATGGATTTCCATCATTCATTGAAAAATTGGATAGGGATAATTATCTTGCTTGGTCCCTAAGGATGAAGGCTTACTTCCAAGGAAGAAGCTTGTATGGATACAAATCTTGAGATGAAGAAATGCCAACCTTTAGAAGCAAAAACCAACCTACAATAGAGGAGCAAGAGAGACTAACTACATGGTGTGCAAAGGATGCTCTAGCTAGGTCTTACATACTCAATTCAATATCTGATTTTTTGTTACTTCATATTAGGAATTGTAAGACTTCCTAAGAGATGTGGGAAGTACTATCTTCATACTTCTCATCAAATACAAGGGTTAGAAAGAACCAACTTTGGATGGAGCTCACAACATTGAAGAAGCAACCAAAGCAAAGTGTAGTTGACTATGTGACCAAGATGAAGGATATAGCTGATCAACTTGGGAGTATTTAAGAAGAAATAGAAGAGGATCAGATAGTAAGGAAGATCCTAAATGGCATCAAGGCTGATGAGAAATGGGAGTCTTCTACCATAGCAATGGACCTATATATGGACATGCAGATACGTGACCTCAATACATTGATGGGGCAACTCTTCACACATGAGACAAAGCTCAACAAGAATGGAGATACTTCTAGAGGTAATCAATCTTCTTCCCTTTACATAGATAAAAATAAGACTAAAGATAAAGGCAAAGGTAAGAAGACTGAAGAAGATGCAAGTACCTCCCAAGTGAATTTCATAGGTAGCGGAAGAGGTACGAGAGGAAGGGGCAGAGGAGGAAAGAATAGCAAGGGAAGGCCATACAATTCTTCACCTTGAAACATTTGTGGGTTGACCAATCATACCATAGACGAATGCTTTAGGAACACAAAGAATCAGAGATGAAGAGGCTTCCACATAGGAGGCTATGGACAATCAAGAGGTAGGTTCAATAATGGAGGAAACAACTACCATCACAATTACAACCAATGCTACAAAAACAACCATCAAGATGGCTTGAGAGGAAGGAAAGACTACAACAACTATACAGATGATCAAGATAATTCCCTTTTACTCATGAATATGACAGCCAAGCAAGGTAAAGATGATTAATACCTATTCTATATTGATTCTGGTTGCTCGAATCGTGTGGCAAGCAATGTAGCATTATTGTCTGACCTTGAAGAACCCAAAGGAAAGCATGAAGTTCAGATAGGTGATGACACTAGGCACTCAGTAAAGAAGATTGGAAACGTTCAACCATCTCATGGTAACACGAATCTTCTAAGCAAGGTATTGTATGTGCCAACAATAACCAAGAATCTAATCAGTGTTGGACAGATGGTTGAAAAGGGTTTACACATTAGATTCACAAGGTATGGAGAATATGTGGAGGACCCTCAACAAGGCTTCAAGAGGATTGCAAAAGGTGAGAGTTGAAGATACAAGAAATATTGTTCTCTTTAATTATAAGGACCAAACCCTATCTGAATTGGAGATATGGCATAAGAGACTCGGACATATAGGTGAAAGGATGTTGAAGCGAATATGCAGGGATTAGAGTGTGCTTGAAATACCAATTGTGTCCAAGAAACACATGATTTATAAATGTGGAGAATGCCAATTTGGCAAGTCACATAGGCAACCATTCAACAAAATAGGATACATGTATGAGGACTAGTACACAGAGATGTGTGGGGTCCTAGCAAAGAGCCATCAATTTCACAATCAAGGCATTATGTTTCATTCATAGATGGCTATACTAGGTGGAAAATACTTTATTTTATGAAGCATAAAGATGAAGTCCTCACTTGTTTCAAGAAGTATTTGGCATTGGTTGAAAATCAAATAGGTAAAAGTTTGAAGAGGCTTAGATCTTATGGATGTGATGACTATTTCTCACATGAGTTTGACTCCTTCTTAGAGGATAGAGGCATTAAGAGAGAGACTACAAAAAGATACACTTTGAACAGAATGGAGTGGTAGAGAGAAGGAATAGATTAATAATAGAGGCTACAAGATCAATGTTGAATAAGGTTGGTCCAGATTCCACGATGAAGAATTTTCCATAAGAGAATAGACTTTTTGATTTCTACAAACATGATCAAAGAGACAATCAGGCTGGATCAAGATAACAGCTCTGAAAGCGATCTTACAGTGGTTGATTTTGGATCTTCATAGAAAGTATCTAGGCACCTCCAAAATGTGTCCATGCTGGTACTATCATTGTGGACAAATGCATTCATATCATCGGCAAAAAGTCTCATGGTGATGTAGCCATGGTCATGAGGCAATCAGAGGCCTTTGATATTACCTGCTTCCACCTGTTGATCCACTAGCCGGCTTAGCCCTTCTGTGGCAATGGCAAAGAGAAAGGGAGATAGCGAGCACCCTTGTCTAAAATCGATCTTCTTAGTTTGATCACCTTTGACAGTTGGCCATTAACATCAATTTGAGTCGACACGTTTTCCAGAAGTGTCAAGATCATCTTGGTGAATTTCTAACTGCACCCGAGATCTTTAAGTGACTGCAGAATATAGTCCTGTTCTAGCCTATCATAAACTTTGTCAAAGTTGATCTTGGGGAAAAGCACATCTTGTCTTGACTCATTAGCGAAGTCGGGACCTTCCCAAATATCTATAATGGCTTCCAATATTGACCTGCCTTTGAAGAAACCTTTTTGGTCCTCGCTTAACCACACTCTCAAATGGCTAAAAATTCTGTTCGCTATGACTTTGACAATGATCTAATATCCCGTTTGGAACATTTTAATCAGATGCCAGTTCTCAATCCCAACCACAAATAACCAATTCTCACATTCCTTAAGTGATAAGGGGAATCGAGATTCTTTGTTTGAATCTCTTTCTCTCTTATTTTTGAATGTTTCTCTTTCTTTTTATTTATGAAAAGGAAAGCGTCCGCCTTCAAGGAAGGAGGAAGCTGACTTTCCTACTGATGTTTTGATTAATCTCCTTTATTTAAAAAAAAAAAGAAAACTCCGCAGCGAAAAGACATGAAAAGACGTTGACCATCGTGAGGCAACACCATAATTTTACTTTCAATAAAAAGGCCTCAAGAAGGAGGCGCGTCTCCTGAACATCGCGAATCGATTCGCGATGCTCAGCGACTCAGCACAACCGTGCTGGCCAGCAAATGCGCGCGCTAGGCCTCTAGCCTCTAGGCCATGAGGATGGCTGTCATTGGCAACCGAAGAGAATGTGTGGCGCCCAAGAAACGCCTGGGATCTTTTGCCACATCACCTCTGTCCCCATCGCGAGGCACTTACCGTCGCGATGTGCACGGCTCTGACCGTCGTGATGGCGACATCTCCACATACAGTCGTGATGCTTCAAGCACTGACCATCGCGATGTTGAGGCATAACGTCTTCCCAACAATTCTTGGTAGCTCCGTCACTCAGGCGCAGCTCGGTCGCCCACTGTGATGTTGTGCGCACGTGAAACTGTCCAATTAAAAGGAGCTGTGAAGCCACCCGAATGCGATGCGCACCAACTTCAGGCAGTCGCGATGCTATTTGAAATCATGAAACTATCCTAATTTTTTAGATTTCACTAAACAAAGAAGTTAAGTGCTTGTTTCGAGTTTCAAATAAACCCCAGACACTTAGTCCCACTCGACAGAATCTCAACGGAATTGCTCGTTGTGATGTGATGTGATGAAGTGGTACTCATTGATCTCGCACATGTTGGGAGCTCAGTTTTTTCCTACCTTGATGTTCACCCCAACAAACAACCTGTGATAATTGAAAGGAGGATAACTTTTCCATTTGCTTATTCTTCTTCCTATTTTATACATTGTGACCGAGGGGGGGATCACTTCCTTGAAGAAGGCTGGTCTTCCAAGCAGTTTCTCTCTTAACATACACCGATATTGATAGCTCACTCAAAAATCCAAATTAATGTTTTTAACCTAATCTACTATGTATCTCTTAATATACACCGATATTCATAGCATCCCAACAAAGCAATCTATCTCTTAACATATACCGATATTCATAGCCCACCAAACAATCCAAATGAATGTCTTTTAACCTAATCTATTGTCTTCTATCATGGTTCCATAAATTCTTCCACAACCAAAATCCTTTGTTCCTTAGTGTCTTTTCCCTTTGAAGATTGTCAGAGACTCAACTCTGATACTGTTTATTGGGAACCAGATTGAGTCATGTTGCCTAATACTGGCAGCCCACTTCCAGTTATCATTCCTCTTCAGATGAGGCTCCATCTTGTTCCAGCTTTTCTATAATAAACACACCAATAGGGTTCTTTGGGGGTAATTGGTAAAGGTAACAACATCAGGATGAGTAATTCGTGTTCCTTGCAGATGGGTAGTCCATCAAGACTTATATCATTTTTTTATAAAAATCACTTTGGCCCATTAGGTGTCCATATTGTTCCATGCATTGATCAAATATTTTTTCAACAACGTATTAGCTAAGCCCTAGATATCCAGAACACTGGTCCTCCCCATTCTTTTTTTGTGTAAAACCTCCATTTTATTTTGGATATGCCCCTATTGTTATGATCAATTGTCCACATAAAGGTTTTGCGAACTCTTCGAAACTTCACAAAATCATTAACTTTTGCTTTTCTACAACAAGATATAAAATTTACTATCAAGGATACAAGGAAAGTTTTGACCACGATAGCATGATCCACCAAGAGAATTTGCATACCCTTTGAGTAACCCATCTTCCAAACGATCTTAGTAAGAACCCAGTGTTGGATCACCAAGCTTTCACTATGCTTGAAATGCGTTTCTTTCTCACCTCAACCATCATATGGATGGTGCTATACATGTACTTTGGGAGTGGCATTCATGTGCACATTTCTCTTTGTATTCATTATATGATCACTTATGACCATTTATTTTGTAAGATTGAAGGTATTTACCTTTATAAACAAAAACCATTAAAAGGCCCAAAATTCACTAGTTTGAAAGTAGTTGAGATTGATTCTCAATGAATCAACCAAAAAGTTGGTATGATTTCAACTTTCACTTTTCCTATAATGTAGGAAGAGATTCCAATCATCTTCAACAAACAATCTTGCAAGGATTTGAATTCAAAACCATAAGTTTTGAGTGATAAAAAATCACCAGAAGGTCTATATAAGCCACACATCCTATGTACATAGAGAAAGTGATGATTTGATGTAGTACATATACATTTTTGGTCATTGCTTGATGCCACATCAATTCTCTGCTCCTTCTCCATCGCATTCACTCATCTTGCTAAGCCTAGTTCTCCCTCTACAAAGCTCCAAATCGAGTGAGTCAGCACTTCGCGAAAAGCTATTACTTTCGAGTTTATGTTTATAACTGTTTAAGGCATTTGTTTAAGTAGATTTAGGAAATTTAAATCTCTAGCTGAAGGTTGCAAGGGAGAGAAATCTCTAGTTGTAGGGCCTAGGATCATCTTCTGTACAGTCATGAAAAGTTAGGGATACATCCTATCACTGTTAAAGTCAATTCTCATTCATTGGTCAACATACATTGGGGAGTTTATGCATTATAGCAAGTCAATCATTGGCCTTCTGATCTTGTAGATGCATGTACACAGAAGATAGTACAGAAACAAAATCTTACAAAAGTACTTAGAGAACGGAAAAAGACAAGATATTAGACACCAGATTGGGTACAATCCCCCCCACCCCCACATACTCTGATGGACGATTCTATTAGAGCATTTGTATTTATAGGTATTTTGCATTATGTTTTGAATAGAAGATACGTGAGGGTGGTGCTTCAAAAAGCATGCATTTATGAAAATCTGCTTTATTTACAAAATTGTTGCTTTTCAAGCAATCTACTTTTTTTGCAAAAATGTCGTTTTCTAAAGTGATCTATTATTTTTACAAAGAATAACTAGAATACTATCTTCTAAATATTCTTATAAATATCAAAATCAATCCACACGCATTCACACCCTCAGGTGTCTTCATCTGCTAAATCAAAACACAAATCACATTAAAATCCTCAAGACATTAAAATCCATATAACATTTCATTATTGCATAAAGTATAACATGCCTCCCAGTTGATGAGAAATTGAACTCAATTGATAAGAATAAAATAGACATGGATGGCGAGTCACATGTCCCATCATGTAACAATCATAAGCATGTTCCATGTAAAACCACATGCATGGAATTGGAAAATTGGAAATTAATGTGACCATGAATGATATGCAGAAATCAGATGATCATAATGTGGAGTTAGTGATGTCTTATGAATCCATTGAGATTCCTCAAGTGAATGATTTCTATATTTAACTAAATATCTATGATATTAATTACCTCTATGTGTAGTAGTAACATTATAATAAAGTATTTTCTCTGAAATTAAAATTTTAGCATCCTTCTCTAGCAAAGGAGGATCATCTAAAATACAAGTGAGTGGTAAACTTACTTTAAAAGATTTCAATAAACCGATATGAAACAAATTATGTATATTCCATTGAGAGAGTGTGTCTAGTCTAAAAGCATTCTCATTAAGTTTTTGAATAATATTGAAAGGACCATAATAATGTTGTGCAAGTATAACCTTAGGATGTTTTGAAATATCTTTCAAACATCTTTTAATTATTCATAACCATACAAAGTCATTTTCATTAAACTATTTAGCTACTCATTTCTTATTAACATTATGCATGTAATGTTCGTGACTCTTTTTAATGTGCTCATGAACCTCATGAAGTGTAGAAACATGATCTTGTGCAAAAGAACCAGCCATAGGTATATCAGTTTGAGTGAGAGTCATGGGATTGGGAAGATTTTACCATAAACATTTTCATATGATGCACATCGAGTAGTGGTATGTTTTGTGTTATTATATGCAAACTATAGTAAAGGAGGTTTCTCATCCCACTTACTTGGATTATCTAAAGAATAACAACATAATAGATCTAAAATAATACTATTCATAGCTTCACTTTGCCCATTAGTTGTAGGATGAAATGCAGAGGTAAAGTCTATTTTAGAACCTAAAATTTGAAATAATAAAACCCAAAAGTGATTACAAAAACAAACATCTCAATCTGATAAACTAACTTTTGGAAAACCACAATGTGGAAAAATACATTTAATAAATAACTTAGCAGCTTGAGGTGCAGAAAGAGTCTTTTTACAAGGAAGGAAATATGCTTGTTTACTAAATCTATCAACAATTGTCCAAACGATATCATGATGTGATGAAGTTGTAGGAAGACTAGTAACAAAATCCATAGAAAGTTGTTCTCATGGTCTGTTAGGTATGGGAAGTGGCATTAATAATCCAACTGCTTTAACATGATGTCTTTTCACATGTTGAGACGCAATGCAATGGGAAACATACTATGCAATATCCTTGTCCATATGTGGCCGAAAGAAAAAATTTGAGATAGATTTTGAAAGGGATTAGAAGTGAAAAGCAATGGCAATCTTTCAGCATAGCATATGACCTCATCATGGATGTACAAAATCTAGGCTTCAACATCTTTCTTTGAAAAGTTTTTAATCAAGAGTCCAACACTAGCATAAAGGAAGGTAACATTTATGAAGGTAATTCAACTAGTGTTGTATATGAAGAAGAGACTTCCCAAGCCAATTTTGAAAGCAAGAGAAAGTGCAAAGAAAAGAAGAAAGGACCAAAGCATGACAAACCCAAAATGCAAAGTGTTAAACCATGTGCCATTTGTGATTAGACCAAGCACACCACTCAAAACTAGTGGTTCAATTGAAAGACCCAGAAAGGAAGTGGAAGAGGTGGATATGGTAGTAATAGAGGTAGAGGTAGACACAAATTCAAGAATACAAGAAGGAATGACAATTATTATTTTCACTACAACATATGAGGGGCATACTGACGTTTCCCATACCGACGGTCATGCCTCAGCATCAGTATGACCGTTCAAAATGCTTGAAAACCCATGGATGCAATAGGAATGGTCATTTAATCATCGGTATACTCGGCATCAATTTGAGCGTCAGTATAGGTGTCGGTACTTTACTGTAAATTACCGACGCTTATATTGATGCTTATAGTGACACTTATACCAACGCTTATACCAAGGCAATGTTTTAACCAAACCCGAGAGCAAAAATTCGACATTTTCTTGCATTTTGAACCCAATTTTGCTACTGTCGAGTTTGTGCGCACGAACTACATTCCGAGCCTATTGTGTACACACATCTCTCTCTTTCTCTCTCTCTCTCTCTCTCCCCCTCTCTCTCTCTTTCTCTACATCTCTATTTCTCTAGATCTAAAATTTTCGTAAGTATTGCACATACTGTAGCACCCTTTCTCTTTCTTTGTGTTTTCCCTTTTCTAATTTCTCTTCTCTTTCGTTTTGCAGGAGCTTTCTGGCATCAGTTCTTTGGAATTCGATGAAGGACAACATTAAGCGGACTTTGAGAGAGTCAAAGAGAGAGAGATGAAAGAGAGAGAGATGAAAGAGAGAGAGAGAGAGATGAAATAGAAAGAGAATGAGATAGAGAGAGAGATGCATACATACATACACACACATATGCATACACATACTCACATACATATTACATACACACATGCATATTACATACACACTCACATACATATTACATACACACATGCATATACACACACATACATATTACATACTCACATGCATACACACATATACATAAATACATCATATTACAAACACACATGCATATTACATACACACATGCATATACATACACACACATATTCATTCTCATACTCACATACATACATACATGTATACATACATATACATACACACATGTACACACACACATGCATATGCATACATACATACACACATACACACATATTTGCATGTACACACACATACATACATACACACATGCATATTACATACACACACATATACATACACACTCACATATGTATACACACACATATGTGCATAGACACATGCATATGCATACATACATACACACACATATGCATGTACACACACATACATACATACACACATGCATATTATATACACACACACATATATATACACACTCACGTATGTATACACACTCACATATGTATACACACACATGCATACATGCACATACACATACACACACATCACATATACATACACACATACACACATATACATGTTTTAGGGTTAGGGTGTCAGGATTAGGGTTTATGAATTTCTCTTTTCTTTTGTTTTGCAGGAGATTTTTGGCATCAATTCTTTGGAATTCGACGAAGGACAACATTAAGTGGACTCTGACAACAACGCTCCAAACGATTACATCGATGTAAGTGATTGTTTTTTTTTTCAATTGATATAGAATGAGATAGAGAGAAAGAGAGAGACGAAAGAAAGGGAGAGATACATACACACATATTTGCATGTACACACACATACATACATACACAGATGCATATTACATACACACACATGTACATACACACACATATGTATACACACACATATGTGCATACACACATGCATATGCATACATACATATACACACATATGCATGTACACACACATACATACATACACACATGCATATTACATACACATGCACATATATATACACACTCACATATGTATACACACACATGCATAATGCACATACACATACACACACATCACATATACATACACACACATCACATATACATACACACATACACACATATACATGTTTTAGGATTAGGGTTTTTGAATTTCTCTTTTCTTTTGTTTTGCAGGAGATTTTTTGGCATTGATTCTTTGGAATTTGACAAGAGATGATATCAATTGGGCTTTGACGAGAGTGTTCAAAAGAATTACATCGATGTAAGTGATTGTTTTGTTCTTTATTATAAATAGAGAGAGAGAGAGTGGGAGAGAGAGATGAAAGAGAGAGAGAGAGATAAAGAGAGAGATATAGATAGAGAGAAAGAGAGAGACATAGAGATACATACACACAGATGCATATATATTACATACACATATGCATATGCATACATACATACACACACACATATATACATGCACACACATGTACACACACATGCATACATGACATACACACCCATCACATATACATCCACACAAACACACATATACATGTTTCAGGGTTAGGGTTTTAGGATTAGGGTTTTAGGATTAGGGCTTTTGACTTTTACACATATACACACATAATACATACACACATGCACACATATACACATGCATACACACAAACACATACACATACACACACATCATATATACATACACACATATGCATGTTTTAGGATTAGCTTTTTAGGATTAGTAATTTTGGATATTACATACATACACACATGCATATACACATATACCCATATAGACACATATGTGCATGTGTCTATGTATATGCGTACACACATACACACACACATACATACATACAGACAGACACACACGCATTAAATACAGACACACATACATACATACATACATACACACATACACATAAAGAGAGAGAGAGTCACACGCACACACAGGCATACACACATACACATACACACACATGACATATACATACACACATATGCATGTTTTAGGGTTAGGGCTTTTGGCTTTTACATATATACACACATGCATACACACACATCCACACACACATACATACATAGACACACACACACACACAAACACACACACACACACACACACACACACACACACATATATATATATATATATATATATATATATATATATATATATATATATATATATATATATATATATATATATATATATATATATATATATATATATATATATATATACATGCATTGGCACACATATACATACACACATATGCATGTTTTAGGGTTAGGGTTTTAGGATTAGGGTTTTAGGATTAGGGTTTTTGGCTTTTACATATATACACACATGCATACACACATATACACATATAAACACATATTACATATACACATACAAAAATATATACACATGCATACACACATACAGACATATACATGTTTTAGGTCTAGGTCTTCATAATTAGGGTTTTAGGATCTTTACATAGATACACATATGCATACACACACATACACATATATATATTCACATACACATATATATACACAAGAATACACACATACACATGTTTTAGGTCTAGGTCTTTAGGATTAGGGTTTTTGGATTTTTACACATGCAGATAAATATTTACACATATACAAATATACACACATATTACATATAGAGATACACATGTATATACATAGGCAGACACACATATACATGTGTTCTAGTTGTTGTTTATAAATATCATGTCAATGTGTCTCATTTCGCTTATACCGATGCTTATAGTATGTTTTGCTTTTACATGTGTTCTAGTTGTTGTTTATAAATATCATGTCAATGTGTCTCATTTCGCTTATACCGATGCTTATAGTATGTTTTGCTTTATCAAATCATTTTTTTGTTGTCTGTCATACATGTCACATGTACTTGGGTTTTTCTTGGGTAGAGTGGATTCTCTTTTGCTACACAACAACATGGGAATGTTGCTATAGCAAGAGACAACACACTCTGCCCAAAAAAAATTTGCAGATATGCTTGTCGGTATCGGCGATGGTATAAGCATCGGTATCCCCAGGCACATACCGATGCTTATATCGAATATTTTACCCAAGGGCATACCATGGCTTATACCGACGCTTATACCGATGCATATACCGATGCTTATATCGATGCTTATACCGACGCTTATACCGACACATATACCGACGCTTATACTGATGCTTTGGTTCCGATGCCTACACCGACCCTTGCACTCACGCTGGGGCAAAATCACGCCCGTTCATTTTCCTCGGTAGAAGCCTTGGTATACACCTGATATGTTGTAGTGTTTGAAGATCAACATCATGAAGACTCATTGCATTTGATGAACCTAAGCCACAAGGAAAGCAAAGAAGATGATCATTTATTCTAGATAGGTTCAAGATGTTCAAATCATGTTGTAGGCAACATAACTCTCTTATCTGACTTGGAAATTCGAAAGCATAGAAATGAACTACAGATAAGGGATCAGATAAAGCATAACGTGTAGAAGATTGGTAATTCTCAAAGCTTCCAATGGTAGTATACACATTTTGTGCAAGTTATATCTTTCTACTATTACAAAATACCTAATAGGTGTAGGCCAAATAGTTGAGAAAGAATTGCAATTTAGATTCATCCAACATGTAGCTTTTGTAGAAGACCCTTCTCAAGGATTCAAGAAGATAGCCATTGGCAAGAAGCATGGTAGGCTTTTTACTTTTGAAGTAGGAGAAACCAAGAACATAGCTCTATTCAATAAAATCTCAAATGCTAAGTGAGCTTGAAGTGTGGCATAAGAGGCTAGCACATGTGAATGAAAGAACCTTGAAGGATATATGTAGGGATCAAAGTATTCTAGGATTATCGAACATATCAAAGCAACTCATGACCAACATATGTGATGCATCTCATATTGTGAAGGCACAAAGACAACCATTCAACCACAAAGGCTACACTTCAATTTTTGTGTACCTTGTCAATATGCGACCATCTAAATCCCTTCAAGGTATGAATCCTTATGAAGCATGGCATGGAAGAAATCCTAGAGTAGGGCATTGCAAGGTGTTTGGTTTTTTTTTAGCTTAAGTTCATGTACCTTCACAAATTAGAGGTAAGATAGATGAAATGGAAATAAAGGCAATATTTGTTGGCTATGATTCAAATTAGTTGCACTGCATGTTCTACAATCCTTCAACCAAGGGATTCACTACAAGTAGGGATGTTTTGTTTGAAGAACATATGTCTTGGTATGATGAAGATAAATAGAAGGTAAATCTACCACATGATCTTGATTTTGATTACCATCAATTAGGATGCAAGCTTCATACACAAGTCCAAGATCCAAGATGTTGTATAAATGATGACCGAGATGAAAGGAAAAATGATTACAAGCTATGGAAGTCAAGAGCCAAAGCAAAAATGCGAGAGTGTGGAGAATGCTCCAAGCAAGCACCTAGAAGGTCAAAAGGGAGAGGAGACCACTAGAAAGGTATGGACATGATTCCACATTTATTCTAACCTCAATTCTTTCCTTTTTAGTCTTTAAAACCTTTTACATTAGGTAAAAACAAGTTGAGGGTTTTCCTTAGGCATCAACTAAGGGTAAATGTATATACATATATTTGATCCTCAAAATCAAAAGTAGTATAGATATATTATTAAGCTCTTAGCATGCCATATGTACCAACAACTCCCCCTCTAGCCTAAGATGCTTGATTCTGAACACTTTGGCAATCTCTTGGAGTCCAATCACTAGTTTGAATCTGTTGAACCTTACTCCAACTAAAGCTTTAGTCATCATGTCTACACATTGTTGTTAATTTGATATGTATAATAGCTCAATTTTTATGCTTGTGGTCTTCTAGATAACAAAGTCATAATGCACTCAATGTGTTTGGTCCTTGCACAATAAATAGGTTTTTCTACAAGATGTAAAGTGCTCATGTTATCACTAAATATATTAGTTATTGAAGTCTTGATTCCTAAATCAACATATAGTGTCTTAATCCACATCGTGTCTTGAGTACCATTAACCAATACTCTCTATTTAGCTTTTGTCAATGAGTGAGGAATAGTAGGTTGCTTCTTTGATGACAAAAAAATGATTTTAGAACCTATAACGAAAGATAACCAAGGGTACTTCTCCGAACATCTCTTATTCCTACTGAAACTACATCAGAGAAGATCACGATATCAATATCAAAGGTATATGAGTAAAACAAGCCTTCATAGATTGTCCTCTTGAGATATTTGAGTTTCATGTTGACTACCTCCATGTGTGATTTCGTAGATGAGTGCATAAAATGACGCAAATCACTCACACTATGTACGATATCGACTCTTGTGAGAATATCATAATTAAGACTCACAACTAGGCTTTGATATCCTATCACATATTCATTGGGTTCTCCTTCATGACCACTCAAAATGGAATTCACTTTCATAGGTGTACTTGCAATCTGTGCATTCTTTCATCTTCAATTTTGTAATCACGTCTTTGATGTATTTTTTTATGAGTGAGATACATACCATGCTCTATATATATTACGTTCACTCAAAGCAAGTATGTTAACTGCCTGAAATCACTCATCTTGAACTTCTCCTTTATTTGGTGTTTAATTCTACTTCTACTTCACTATGTTTGCCTATCACAATGATGTCATCTACATATAAATCGAGATATATTACTTTTCTATATGATCTTTTAATGAGCAAAGAAGGATATGCCTTGATCATCATGAATCCTTTACCTTGTATATAAGTAACTAGTACATGACTCTTGCAAGCTGTTGGTGCTTGCTTCATCCCTTATAGAGCTCGTTTTAATCTACAAACCTACTCAGGATCTTGTGAGTCTTCAAAAATAGGAGATTTACCATATATAAATCCTCTGAGAACCATACATTCAAGAAAGAATTTTTTATATTCATTTGGTATATATTCGAATTCTAGGTAGCGGTAATACTCTTGAGTATTTTGATTGTAGGCATCTTTGCTATATGAGAGAAGGTCCTCTCATAATCAGTACGTTGATTCTGAGCGTATCCCTTGGCTGCTTACCTCGCCTTTTACATGCTTATGGTTCCATTAGAGTTATGCTTCACCTTGTAGATCTATCTACATCCAATGACCTTCATTGTGGAGTTCGTGGGCAGTAAGTCAGAAGTACTGTTCTCTTGCAATGCTTCAATCTTATCCTCCATGGAATGGTTCCACTTTTTATTCTTCTTGGCTTCCTCATGCCATGATGGCTCTTCAAATATCATCTTCTAAGCCATGTATATAGAAATCTTAGTGACTACTGAGTTGTGAGATCCACACCTTTCTAGCCTCTTCTTTTCCCTTGTAGAACTTCTCACCTATTTGTTGAGATGATTCTGCTAAATCTCTAATTCCTATACATTAGATTTAACTTTGGAGTTTTAAAACTTGTTCTCCCTTCTAGATGTCTTCACATCATCCTTTTATTCACTTAATTCATCAAGTATTTGTGGATCTTTTCTTGATAGGGTTGGAAAATCATCCTCCAAGTCATAGCGCAAGTTCATCTTCTTGCAATCATCTTCAAACCAAGATTTACTTCCATGCAGTACTAAATCTTGACTTACAATGAATTGTTTAGTGCTACGATTATATAGTATATAACCCTTTTGATTTATTAATCAAGTTTCCCTGTTGTAACAACCTAAGAATTATGACCACCACGTGCTAGAGAGATGACTCTCCTCCCAACCTTATGCCTATATATATAGCTGCTCGAATCAATGAGGACCTCAAATGTAACTAGAGTCCACAAGTGCATGTGCAATCTCCTCCACTCCTTTCATAACTTCCACTAGAGTCTACTAGTGGCTGGAGAGATCTCGACCACTACTTTAGTACCTTCCACTAGAGTCCACTAGTGGTTGGTGTACTCACCACTTGAGTTAAGTCTCACTGGACTCAAGTTAACTGACCTTAACTTGAGTTAGAAGGCTCTAGAGTTCTTTGGGCAAAACTCTCTCCCCATGCTCCCCATGGGGATTGAACCCAAGACCTCCTCCTTCACAACCTTGAGTCTTAACCACTAGGCTAAGTGGATTACTTGTTTAAGAGAGCACATGGACTTAGACTTAAGTCTAGTCTCGAGATCTTTGGCCATACATATGAGTGACCAAATGATGTCCGATTTCAAATCTCTCTGAACCGACCGGACCCTTGGATCATAGGCTTACTTTATTACATTCAATGTAAGGAATTGAACTCACAATCTCTTGGTTAGGAATGTCATGGGCTAACCACTTGCCCAAAAGCCATGGTTGAGGATTACTTCCTAATCCTCTCTCTTAGGGTGTAGTTCAACCATCTCCTATTTGTCAAGTGTGTGATTCAACCATCTCCAACGTATCACTTTATTACATTCCTCCCCCTTGGTCAATCATTGTCCTCAATGATCTACTTGGTGATCAGCCCCTTGAACTCCCTAGGTACCCTTGAATTGATGTCCTCAACCTCGCACAGTTTCTTGAACCTTGTTTGCAACCTTGGTCTCTTGAACCCTTGCTCTCAACCTTGGTGTCTTGAACCTTCTTGTTCGCAACCTTGGGGTCTTGGGCCCTTGTTCTCAACCTCAATCTTGAACCTTGTTCTCACCCATGTTTGGTATCTTGAACCCTCAATCAAGTGCCGCCCATGGTTTCCCTAGGACTTCACACTTCCAAGATAGCTGAGTAGATTTGGAAAGCTTCATTTCGAGAGCTTTCCAATGGTATCTTATATGCTTCAATCCAACATACGGATTGAGATATACACTTGATTCTTTGTTGGGTCCAATGCTCAAAGTGCCGCCTCCACAATTCCTATGCTTTCACATGATAGAGTGCCCAAGCACCTTTTTTAGAGGCCATTGGATCATTCCACCTTGCCCAAGCCTACTTATACCAATGTAAGGAATTGAACTCACAACCTCTTGGTTAGGAATGTGATGGGCTAACCACTTGCCCCAAAAGCCATGGTTGAGGATTACTTCGTAATCCTCTCTCTTAGGATGTAGTTCAACCATCTCCTATCTGTCAAGTGTGTGATTCAACCATCTCCAACGTATCACTTTATTACACCTATGATTTGTGAAACTATGTGTGTATGTGCAATGCAACCAAATATTCTACAATGATCCATAGGATACTACCTCTACCCATAGATAATTGGGAGACTTCCTCACAGATTCATATGGTTAGAGACACAAGATCTGAATATAGAAAGATAGGTGGTCCCTTTTTCATATTAACATGAGTCCCCAAGAACTTAAACATTTATGCACTTACTGGGATTGGACTCAAATTGTGTTTGTGCATGTAGCTCAACCAACCTATATGATGACTAGCAATATGCATGTGCTCAACATGGTGTAGGTGCTCTAAGAGAAGCTCATCTAAGTTTTACAAGGTTTTGTAGGGTCAAATTAATGCTTCTTGATATACTAAAAGAGATAAATGGAAGCACTATAATTATAGATATTATGAGGTGAGGTAACTTTAGACAATGAAGTGGAAGTCTTACATGATTAGTTTCAGGATTATGAGTAGTAACCTTCTAGTTTTGAAAACTCAAAATAACCTTCTAGTTTTGTAGATTGAATAAAGCATTATATGGACTAAAGCAAGCTCCAAGAGCTTGGAAGCATATATTTTTCACTTAACTACAAGAAAGATGCCTTTTTTGGAGTTCTCAACTATGCTACTCTCACAAGAGTAGGCATTGGCTATAATATAAGAGTTTTGAGTGAATTTATGCACTCACCCATGAAGGCATATATAGAGGTAGCCGAAAGACTACTCAAAAATCTTAAAAGAACAATCAAAGAAGACAATAATCTTATAATTTTGATATATATATTAAGATCTTCTCTAATCAATATATGGAAGGATCAAGGGATGATAGAAGAATTGCATTCGCATACCTCTCAATTGTAGGATTTGAGCTTATCTCTTGGTAATCAAAGATGTAATCTAAAATAGCCATCGCATCTATAGAACCTCACTACAAAGTATCAGCTAATGCTAGTCAAGACGCTATGTGGATTAAGACACTATATGCTGATTTAGGAATCCACACTTCAATTCCCCATCTCGGAGATAATAGGAGCTCTTTAGATGTTGTAGCAAATCCTATTTATGATGTGAGGATGAAACACATTGAGGTCCACTACCACGTTTTTAGGGAGAATCTTTTGTATTTGGGTACCTTGCTATTTGCTTCTACCATTTGTATTCATTCTCCTTTCACGGGAATTATCCCACATGAGATGTACTTTTGAGAGCCCCTCCCAAATGTATATAAGGAGGGCCTCTCCCCTCATTTGTTATTGGTTAGAAACTTGAAGAGCCTATTCCGTGTTCTTGGCAAGCTCATTTCTAATCCACATGAGTGTAGCCATTTCATGGTCTACTCATTTTAAGTCTCACACACTCTTTTTTTTGTGAGTACACTCTTCTTTTCATTTTCCTTCCATGCGTGTACTCTCTACGTGGTATAAGAGTGCTATGTGGAGGTATTGGTGGTGCATTCGGCGGTCATTTTGGTGGTGGTGGTGGTGGTGTTTTGGAGGTATTGGTGGTGCATTCGGCGGTCCTTTTGGTGATGGTGGTGGTGGTGGTGTGCTTTGTCTTCATTTGGGAAGTATTTTACCATCAATTATTGGGCCTCGTTTTTCCAGTTTTCCAACCCTCCTACCCTTTCTTCCTCATTTTGTACCCCTTTTATTTCGATTCTTCCCTCCCACCCACCATCACTTATTGCAACATTTGATGATTGTCTCCACTCTTGTAATCATTTTCAAGTAGTTGCTAGTGAATCTCAAGATTTTAAAGTATTTATAAATACTTTGATTGAGGATCATTGACATATCTCCCTTGTTGTTCACTGAGCTTATTGGGAACAATTTGTTTTCATCTCCTCATTAGGTTCCATTTGATGCATGATTGCATGCATATACTCCATCATTTGGATTCGTGTCTGTGCTTGCATCTCACTGCCTTGCATCTCACTTGACATGAACATGTCTGCTCACTGGTACTGTGCTTGGTTCATTGATTGCAACTTGAGCTTATGTTGGTACATCTGATGAGGCAACTATCAATGCATGGTCCTTCAAAGTCTTGAAGTATCTGAATCCGCTTTTCAGATTGTTGGATCCAAAAGATGCACACAAGATTGCTATTAAGCAGATAGATCAGGGACTTGTTCCCCGGAGACTCGGCCTGATCCTCCTATTGTTCATGAGTGGCAAGCTCTACTGTGGGTATTCTACTCATTGAGAGACAGATTGAAAGCATACATGCAACTCAGCTTCGGCCTTTAGAACTACAGGAGATTGCTCATGCTATTGTGCAATCACTTCTTGTGTGTGTGTGAGAGAGAGAGAAATAGAGAGAGAGAGAAATAGAGAGAGAGAGAGAGGAATCCTTCCCCTACATATGACTTGGACATCCTCCTCTTTAGGAGCAATACAATCACTCGTCTATGTGCCCAAAGAGTGCAGAATGCTCAAACCACCTGTTGTGCCATTCCTTTCTTCTGTGCAAGCGAGAGAGAGTCGAGTGGGCATCATTCTATTGCCCTCCTCTGTGCAAAATATTGTAGAGCTTAGGTTGAAGTGCAAAATTGAATACACAACTAGCTCAACACCAAAGAGTCTGACACCCATCATGTTGGGAAAGATGGATGGACACTTGAAGAGATTGAGTAGGTACTGCCAAGTCCTGCTTTCTACCAACCCTCTGATGCTTTAGAGTTGATAAGTGAACCTCCTTAGCTTTCCAATGACACCATAAAATGGCCTATGTACTTTGGAAATGCTATGTGTAAAGATTGAATCAAAACAGATAACTTTGGAATTGAAGATCTCATGAAAACCTTCTATTTTGGTCTTGACACCTGCTGGATCTTTTGCTTAGTATGACCAACACAGTAGGAATTGGAAAAATTACTTTTAGGGGTATCTAATTAGCTTAGCAATCTAACTATTCCAAGTGGAATGATGTAAAAAGATAAACTATGCTCAGAGAAATCACTTTAGCAAATTAAATTTTACCCCCGATTTTTTAGTATTGTAGCAGACAAGTGATCACCTCGACGAGCTTTTCTCTGAAATGGCTACATAGAATCTCTTCAAATTTTGATAACATGTAGAAAACTTTGAGCTGGTTCCAACAAGCTTTAGATCTTTGAATTTGGTGGAGAAATGACTGAGAAAAATATGTTTCTCACATTAGGATTTATTAATTAAGACCCTTCAATTTTTTCAGATCGGGTCGCATTTACAGTACCTTTGACACTCATGTTCGAAGGACATGATATACTCAGTCATGTCATAACCATGAAAAATTTTTCACCTATCACATGGTTTGTAACTACTTTTGTCATTACGCTCTTCAAGGTTCTTGTAACGTAAAACTAGAACTTAAGCCACATACCTTCAAGAAATCTTATCATAGGAAACCTTGTATTCTTAAGGGTGCCCAACATTAATTTTGCACTAAAGTTATCACCCATTGTAATCGCAAAGGTTTCAACCCTCACTTTGCCTCCCCATTTGACTCATCTTACTTTGTGATTAGGCAAAGGATACCTTGTACTTTCAACCCCCATTCCGGACTAAGTGCCCACCCTTGTACCCTGCATCATATAAAGAGAAGAAGTGTTGTGTGTGTGCACACTTGTGGGTTGGAGGCTAATCTAATCCCACCCATAAGCTCTCTCAAAGTTTCCAAGCCTACTCTAAGGCTGTGGTGTGCAATGGGCTAATCTAATCCCTCCTCTTGCCTCAACTCATCTTGAGCTTTTTTACAAGTGTAGGGCTATTCCAAGCCCCCTTGCTCCCCAAGGATTTTCAGTGTGGTGCCAAGCTTTGGAGTTTATTTCAAAATTTTGTGATTATTTTTCAAGTAATTTCTTAGCACACAAGTGTCTTTGAAAGTGTTTCTAAACACTTGACACTTACTCTTGCAAAGCACAAACTCTTTACGAGTTCAAGCTCACTCAGAACTTGTAATGTCAAAGAGTGAATCTCATACCTCATCTATGGCCAATTTTTTACCCTTCTTCACACCCACATTTATGCCCAAAGATGAAAGATTAAATGGGAAAAATTATAATCTTTGGAAAGATGTAATGAGAGCATATCTGTACACCAATCTCCTTCATGATGTACTAGAGGGGTCTGAACTAGAACCCAATAAGGCCAACAACCTAGACTCTTGGCATATTTGGAATGTTAAAGATAAAAGGGCATTAGGCCAACTTCTACTAGCCTATGATGAACTGACCAAAGGGCACATCACGACATGTAAAACATCTAAGGAAGCTTTGGATACTTTGGTGGAATTATACAAAGATAAAACACCCTTGAGGATCTATGCTTTAGAATCTAAATTCCATAACCTAACTATTCGGCTACAAGATACAATCACCAAAGTCATAGCTCAATTCGACGACTACCAATGCAAGTTGGCACTTTGTGGCTGGCACATTTCTAGTGAGGATATGGCCATCAGGCTACTTAACAAACTACCTAGGTCATATGAAACCTTTGTAACTACTTTATACAAACAAGGACAAACACTTACTTGGGAAGAAGTTAGGAGATTGTTGCTTCTTGATGACTCTTGACAACAAACCCAAGTTACCCAAGAAACAGCCATGAAGGCTAAAGCATCCTTCCACAAGACTAAAGGGAAAAAAGGCGATCAAGAATCGAAGGAGAAAGGAAAGAAGAAGTTCACTTGCAATTTTTTTGGTAAGCCTAGCCACATCAAGAAATATTGCTTCAAGAAAAAGAACAAAGACAAGTCAAAGTCTAGTTCAAAGAGCAAACATCACTCTCACTGTAGAAGTGATGATCTCTTTCTCACAACTGAACACAAAGAACTTGTGCCAACCACTCCCAAGAAAGAATGGATTTTTGATAGTGCTTCATCCCGCATGTGCCATGACAAAGATGATTTTCATGAGTTTGAAGAGCATAAAGTTCATGTGTATCTTGGAGAAAACAAGTGCATTGAAATCCAAGGAAGAGGGAAAGTTCAAATCATCAACCCTGAAGGCGATACCAAGTCACTCAAAGATGTTATTTATGTACCAAGCCTTTGTAAAAAACTTCTCTTAGTGAAGGCCATCACAAAGTGTAACATGACAGTTCAATTCGATCACAACAAAGTACAAGTCATCGATCGTGAATCAAATGAAGTGATAGCTCAAGGCTATGAAGACAAAGGTCTCTACAAGATTTCAAGTTTTATGGCGAAAGAATCAAGTCTTAGCTTGTGACATTGCAAATTTGGACATATCTCTTACTTAGCTAAGATCTCTTCCAATCATCTTGTCAAAGGTCTACCCAGGATCGCACAAGCTGAATTGAATTGCAAGCTTATGCCAAGAAAGAAATTGCCCCTTTGCCTACAGAAGCATCCATTTTTGCAAATAAACCCTTAGTATTAGTCCATGCCAACATTTGTGGACCTATGAGTGAACCTTGTTGGAAGAGATGGATGGATACCTCAAGGAAGTGAGATGGTACTGCCAAAACCTGCTTTGTACCTACCCTAGTTCACTTCAAGGTTATGTAGTAGGTGCTCTTAGCTTTCAAATGACACTAAATAAGTATCTATGTACTTTGGAGATGATGCTTCAAACAATTAGATCAAAACAGATAACTTTGTAAATAGCTAGTCACTCAAAACTTGCTATTTTGGTCTTGATACCTGCTGGATATTTTGCTCAGTGCTCACAGTGCAGTAGAAATTAGGAACATTCCTTTTGATGGTATCTAATTAGCTTAGATAGCTAATGATTCCAAGTGGAATCACATAAAATGATAAACCATACACCGAGCAATCACTTTGGCACTTGGATGCTTACCACCGATTTTTAAGGAACTGTGTAGATAATGACCAAAGAGTACTTCGATGCAGATGTCTCCCAATTCGATGAAGAGAATGTCTTCAAATTTTGATAGCTTCAATTAGACTTTGAGCGGGTTCCAACAAGCTATAGAACATGAAAAATGATGGAGCGACCACTGAGATATGGGCATCACAAGTACACTGTTCTGAGTAGATATAGCAGGGATGTAGATAGATGTGATCAATGAAATGTATACATTATATCGCATGATTTTACAACCTCACTGGCATTACAATGATGCACAATGATAGTGAGATGAGTGAGCTATAGTGTATGCTCCTCAACCTCTGCAAAAAATTAGAAAATGACGTCCAAGAAGAGGGGCATATGGTTGCATGATTTTTCAAGTCCTTTTATAAGGAGTTTCTTCAATTTTGAATTTTGTAATTCAAATGAGGCTCCACCTAAAAGTACTCCTCTAAGTTACGAGTGGTTCTACTAAATGAGATTTGTAGGTTTTAGTTCTCCAAACTCCACAAGATGTAAGGAATTACAAGATTCTTCATGTAAAAATAGCTTTTACAATGGTTAATGATCAAAACAATCACAAGCTAAGGTTCATATGATCCATCACATGGTTGTACATATCTTCTTCAATGTCTGGCCAAATGTGAAGGCTTGGATTTGCACCAACAGCTCCCCCTCCAGCCATTCATCTTGGCTTGTACTTCTTCATGAGTCTTCTTAAATGTCCTACAATCGAATTATGGCTTTGAATCTGCAAAGTTTAGTACCATCAAGTGCTTTGGTCAATAAATCTGCACATTGCATATTTGTGGACACATATGCCAATTGAATATCCTTGCTCAATAGCTTTTCTCTAACATAATGATAGTGTACTTCTATATGCTTGGTTCTTGCATGATAGATAGGGTTGGCTGCAAGATGCAAAGAACTTGTATGGTCACCAAAGATCATAGGTGAGTTAGTATGAAGTCCCAAATATGAATATAGCAATTTAATCCACATTAATTCTTGTGTAGCATTGGCTAATCCCCTATATTCAGCCTTTGTGGAAGAAAGAGGAACAGTAGGTTGCTTCTTGGAAGACCATGAAATGGGCTTATCACCTACAAAATACAAATATCCAGAGGTACTCCTCTTGTCATCCTTACAACCTGCCCAATCTGCATTTGAGTAAAGCTTGATGTCTAAACCTGTCATCCTTTTGGTAGCTTCCAAGTGAGTTGCTCTAGGTTTATGCATGAATTGACTTAAAACACTTTCTCCATAAGCTATATCAATCCTTGTCAAGGTTGCATAGTTTAGACTTCCAACTATGCTTTGATATCCTGTAATGTCTTCAAGAAAATCACCTTCATGAGCACTCAATTTATGATTTACCTCCATAGGGGTGCTAGATATCTTGGCATTCTCCAAGTGGAACTTCTTCAACATGTCCTGTACATATTTCCTTGGAGTAAATACTTCAGAAACCCTAGGTCACTGATTTTGAACTCGTGCATCATTAGGTTCTTGATTTTTTTAATGCCATTGGCAACACTCCTTGTACGTATGATGTCATCAACAAACACACATGAACATATCATCTCTCAATTACTTCTCTTGAAAAACAGAGAAGAATCTGCCTTGCTCATCAAGAATCCTTGATCTTGAAGGTATGTAGTTAACCTATGGTTCCATGCCCTAGATTCCTACTTCAAACCATAAAGAGATTTGTTCAATTTGCACACATAATTTACTTTTCTTGGATCTTCATAACCAAGAGGTTGAGCCATGTAAACCTCCTCTAAATTCTAGCCATTTAGAAAAGCATTTTTTATATCCAATTGATACATATTCCAATTGCTAGATGCAGCCACACTTACCAATACTCTGATGGTTGGCATTTTAGCCACAAGTGAGAAGGTCTCTTCATAATCAACTCCTTGGGTTTGTGCAAAACCCTTAGCCACAAGTCTAGCTTTATACCTCTTTATGGATCCATCTGAGTTTCTCTTGATTTTGTAAATCCATCTAAAACCAATTACCTTCATTGATGCCTTCTTGGGTACTAGCTCCCAAGTATCATTCTCTTGGAGTGCTTCTATTTCTTCATCCATAGCTTCCTTCCATTCTGCCTTGATCTTTGCTTCTTCATATGAAGAGGACAAATCTTTAGCAAGATAAAATGGAATGCTTAGTAACTAATGAAGTATCACACCCATATCTGATTGGCTTCTTGCTCTCCCTTTGTGATCTCCTTAGAGCTTGGTTGGATGATTCAGATAAGTCTTCCAACCTCTTCATCTTGGCCTTTCCTTTTGACTTCCATGCTTTGAGATCTTCTAGGTTGATGGTATCCTCATCATCTGATTTGATGTCTTCAATTTGTATTAGCTCCTCCTTGGTGAGGCTTGGAAATTCCTCTTCCCAGTCATATGGCTACCCACAAGTAGATACATTTTCTACCCACAAGTAATTAGGTAAGCTTTTTATTTCATTAAGGATTGATCTAGTTGTTTCCACAATCAACCAATTTCTCCTCTCTCCTAGCCCATTTTTCTCAAGGGTGTACCTTGTTGTAATCTCTCTTTTGATACCTCTATCGTGCAAGAATGCATCAAATTCATGGGAGAAGTACTCATCTCCTTCATCTGACCTTATCCTCTTTAGAATTCTTCCTATTTGATTTTCCACAAGTGCAAGATACTTCTCGAAGCAACTGAATACTTCATCTTTATGTTTCATAAAGTACAAAATAGTCCACCTACTCAAATCATCAATGAATGACAAATGATACCTTGAGCCTGAAATTGAAGGGTCCTTGTTTGGTCCCCACATATCTGTGTGGACAAGTTCCAAGTAATCCTCATGCATGTGCCATTTCTTTGTAAAGGGTAACATGTGTGATTTACCAAACTAACAAGAACCACATTTATAGATCATATGTTACTTGGATAAATTAGGTATTCCAAGCACACATTGATCTTTATATATTTGCTTTAAGGTTCTCTCACCAATATGCCCTAATCTTTTATGCCAAATCTCAAGCTCAGACAATGTTTGATCCTTGTAATTATAAAGTGCAATGTTTCTAGTGTCCTCAAGTTCAAATGTAAACAATCTACCTGTTTTTTCTCCCTTGGCAATTCTCTTGAATTCATGTTGGGGGTCCCCCACAAAGGCTCCATATTTGTTGAACCTAACTTGCAAACCCTTTTCCACTATCTATCCAACACTCATCAGATTCTTGGTGATTGTAGGTACATAAAGAACCCTGCTCAACAAATTTCTATTTCCATCAAAAGTTTTGACATTTCCTACCTTGACCACTCAATGCTTGGTGTCATCACTTGTTTGTACTTGGTGCTTTCCCTTGGGCTTCTCAAGATCAGAAAGAAGAGCTACATTGCCTGCTACATGGTTTGAACAACCTGAGTCAATATAGAAGACTCGCGCAAGCGTTTCTTACTTCTATACATCGATGAGAAACATTTAAAAATAAATGACTACTGTGATTGTTTGACTCGCTACATCGATTCTTACTCTCACAGAAGTATAGGACATAATAATAGATCTATTGAGATTGTTTGAATCGCCATCTCGATTCCTACTCTCTCAATAGTATAGGGAGTGTGTAGGGACTATTGTGATTGTCTCAATCTTTCACTCTTATTCTCACAATAGTCACTTAGATTCCAATGAGAACACTTAGTGTAGGTCAAAAGATGTATAGAAACTATTGTGATTGTTTGATTCTTTAACTCTTACTATCACAATAGTCACTTAGATTCCGATGAGAATACTTGGTGTAGGTCACAAGGTGTATAGAAACTATTGTGATTGTCTGATTATTTGACTCTTACTATCACATTAGTTATATATAGTTATGTCATACATAGTATATCAAATTTATATGAAATATTATAAATGTCTGATTCTTTGACACTTCAAGATTATAATTACACTTTCTATTTAATTATAAATCTACTTATCTAACTATGCATAGGTCTATCATATGTGTACACATACTATTGATTTATTTATCCATACACTTACTGATAGTCTATTTTTTATTTTTGAATAGATGGCAGGTAAAATAAACAAGCACGAGCAAAAATTTTTAGAAGAATTTGTGTGCTCGTACATGTATCAAATGAGAGAAGATGAAATCACTATAGCCATGGGCACTTCTAGTTACAAAGATTTCATTGCGTAATTATCCTAAACAACATTTATTAATATTGAAAACAAACTTGGCAGTGTGTGTGGTGGAGCACAGGTCTTAGATGAGCAAATGTCAAAAGAGCTTACACGTATCTTTGGACAAATCATCAAAGTATCAGAGTCATTGGCGGTGGATATCACCAGTATGCCCGCATTCATCCATTTAATTAAAATTATCACACTATGAAGAGAGGAAAGGGATTAAAACCCGACACGACTAAACACCTTGTGAGAGCACAGGTAGATCCAAATACAAGAGATGCATATGTGAATATGGGAGATCAAACATCGAACGATCTTTGTTTGCTCCCATATTCCTCTATTCTTTTTGAAGATGCAGCTCTCATGGGGGAAGGACAATATGGAAACCATAAAGTCAAGATAGCCCACCCGAGATTCAACAATGAAGTGTTTGTGGCCAAGCTATTCAAATTACATGGTTTTGACATACAAACACGAGAAAATGAGGCCATCAATGAAGCCACAGTGTTATCTATTATGCATAGTGGAATTATTAGTCCACTTTGTTTGGCTAGACACCATAGCAAAGTCCGTGCCTCATTTTCAAATTTTGGAATGGTGGTACATTGGACATGTGGCTAGAAAGAATGAAGAAGGAATACCTAAACGTACCACGAAGTAGAGGTGTGAAGGACATAAAAGGAGATATAACAAACGTGAAAACAAATATTCAAAAGCTGATCAACAGCCTATTACAAACAATATCATTTTTACACACTTGTAATATATTCCATAATGATCTCCATCCAGGAAACATCTTGTTGCATTTTGAAGATCAACAGGCTTACATCGGATTATGTGATTTTGGTAGAGCGACCTATTTACCAACCAAAAAACGTTTTTCGAAGCTACCTAATCTAGAAATATCTACTAGAAATGAGAGGATTGGAAAGTACTGGTGGATTGCACTCGAATGCATATCCACTAGTCCTCCACCTTTTAATAAGAGTCAGGACATATTTATAGTTTTGACACTCCTCTTACAACTCCTGAAATATATAGATTTCAATAGTTATCCCATTGATAAGAATGGGATTTACAAGTTCAAGTATGTTTTAGAATTAGCTTCTGACAAAGATGTATAAAAAAGAGTAGATGCACATGAACTGCTTAGAATATACTCGCATCTAACTCGATATGGTTTAAAGATATCCATGACAGATGGATTATGACCATATTGAAAATGATATGTATTCATTTGAACTATCTGGATTAAATGAACTGTTTACATTTGAGTTAAGTGAATTATGTGGAGTAAATGAAGTGCTATCATTTGAGTTATGTGGATTAAATGTTGTGGATTCATTAAACAAATGTGAATTAAATCTTGTGGATTCATTTGAATTATGTGGAATAAACGAAGTGTTTACATTTGAGTTAAGTGGATGAAATGAAGTGTAATCATTTGTATTAAGTGGAGTAAATGTTGTGGTACCATTTGAGTTAGGTGGATGAAATGAAGTGTAATCATTTGTATTAAGTGGAGTAAATGTTGTGGTATCATTTGAGTTAAGTGGATGAAATAAAGTGTAATCATTTATAATATATGGATTAAATAATATGGATTTGTTTGAATTATGTGGAGTAAATGAAGTGCTATCATTTGAGGGATGTGGCTTAAATGTTGTGGATTCATTTAACATATGTAAATTAAATCTTGTGGATTCATTTGAATTATGTGGAATAAATGAAGTGTTTACATTTGATTTAAGTGGATGAAATGAAGTGTAATCATTTGTATTAAGTGGAGTAAATGTTGTGGTATCATCTGAGTTATGTGGATTAAATGTTGTGGATTCATTTAACATATGTGAATTAAATATTGTGGATTCATTTGAATTCTCTTGAGATAAAATTAGTGTTTTTATTTTGCAGAAGTAAAACATGGCAAGAATGCCAAATGTGAATGATGATCTTGATCATACTGAATCTCAAAGGATTTTGTTTAGCAAAATGTTCAATTTGCACAATCAGGATTAACATTTTTATTCCATCAAGATTTAGAGCCAGAGGGATTAGAAGGAGAAGTATTATCAATGAAAGAAGAAAAAAAGCTATGTAAATAATTATTTTGTTCGTGATGTTCTCTTTCGGGTTACAGGAAGGGCAAAAGAAACAACACCCTTAAACCTTTCAGACTTACAACATAAAGGATTAGCAAGAACGCTACTTCGATGCTCTATGCAAGTTGAGAGATCATTACCAAATAATAATCAAATAGCATTATATTTCATTCAAAAGGTGTTTGTACAAGATATTCTTCATCGACGTGTAGATTGGGATGATCGTTCGAAGAATGTAGGTATCGGTTTGGGTCATCCTCAAAATTGAGCCGCATTTCGTAATCAAGGAAATGAAGGCCCTCTTCCTCAAGAGAAGCCCTATATTTTGCTACCTGAAAAACATAATCTTATACATGATTTGTCGTCACAAGCGGGAAAATTATACAATGAAGGATTAACAACTCCTACATTACGAAGAACAAGATGATCAACAAAAGAGGATTGATGATCTACAAAATCAACAGAAAAATTTACAAATTCTTGTGGATGCTTATGAGAGCAAATATGGAAGACTCTCAAAGGCATCATCATCTTTTGATTGTTTTACTGCTGATGAATTGCTGAATCAAGAAAACATTGAGTAGGCAAGATTTTTTTGTAATCAAAGCCATGACTTGTATTCGATTTTGCAATTGAATATAATCATAGTATTCATAGTACATCATTTTCTTCATTTTGAATATCATCATCTATGACAGGTATCACGTCATCTATTTATTCCATGTCTGAACCATCATTATGATCTACATCTAAATCATGATCACTCCATGAATCATATGTTAAACTTTCATGTATTTAGAAGATTAAAATAAAAAGAAATTTTGATTTCTTTAATGCACCAATTAAACATTAGATATTGTATGACTCCTACACATGGTAAAAAAAATAAAAAAAATCTATCTACTAACAAAACTAATGAACAAAACTGTAACTGTAATATATACATATATAACTAATAAGCGTTATGAAAAATTTTCATTATAATTTTTTTGATTCGAAATAGCAGGATCTGAACCTGTAGCCTCCATCACCCCAAGATGGTGCGCTACCAAACTGCGTTGTCGGGAAGTTGCGGACATAAGGCTGGTGGATCAGTCAGCCTCTAAATCCCTCGGCACATGCGGGGTGCTTGGAGCAAACTCAGGTAATAACAATTGCTCAAATAGCCAATAGACCATGTTAATAGTTACCTTGTAACATCTTAACATCTTTGCATTAGATCTTTCGTAGTTTCAACTTACAATATGTGCAATCAAACGAGTATATGTATCTATGCACAATTGCATGTGAACAAGATCAACAAATGTCTCAAGAATTAAGTGAAATCAAACCATGTTATTGTAATTTGAAATAGACAGGTCACAAAAACAAATCAGAGATTCTATTCAATGTCAAGTGCGCTATCTAAAGAAACTTGTATGCACACTATTTTTTACTTCATTCGGTAGTGATCAGAGGATGTTCACTCTACAAATATTTAAGTCACATAGCTTTAGTCTCCAAAATCTTTGAATTCGGAGAACTTCCGATTCTCTGACCAAGCGTTAATTCTCATACTTCATATGTAAGATTTGAAAAAAATATGGATAAAAATGAAACACGTTGAATCTTCCAAGTCAATTTTCACTTCATAGCATGGGGAACACTCATTAACTTGAAAGTACATTTGTTTACTCAATCAGATGAAAATCTACGGTGTTTAGACAAAATGTTTTGTACGAATGCGAGAAAAAAAACGTATTCATCAACTACTATAATATTCGCGCTATATGTATTTCATCAAATATATTCTAAGAATATCTGTTGCCAAAAACGTAATCATCAACTACTATAGGAATCACACTATATGTATCGTAAAATACATTCTGAAAATATATGTTGCATTGGTAAAATCAATGAACCATATATAATAAATCTCTGCAACGTAACCATGTATTACTTCTCTGTAGCCAAACCATTTTCAATTCATTACTTTATACAGTTCGTTCCCAGTTGAAGTTTCGTAAGATGCAAAAATTTTCATATCTCTTTTTGAATAGATAATCACACAGCAATATAATTAGCGCAAGGAAACAACATGTTATGCTAAGTGTGATGCGAAAAGTTCAGGGAGTGAATCTGACAGAGTGAATTGCAGTGCAGTTATAATCTGACAGAGCCAATCGCAGCGCAAGTTATCAACATATTAAAACAAAGTTGTAGGCGTCAAAGTCATTAAAGTATTACTGATTCAAATCGCCAAACTATCTGATCATTCGAAGAGAGTTTAACACATCAAAATAACATGCACTGACAAAAAAAATAATAATAATAATAATAATACCTCAAAATATCGAGCAGTGAAAAATTCAATGAAATTTAATTAGGTTCGCAATATGATTTCATATATGAAGAAATGTAGTCACTAAGATTCATAAAAAAATAGAGATTGTTTGTCAATTTAAAGGTGCATGAGAAATGGAATTCTGATCATAATGCAAAACGGCACACTTCATCAGTATATGAATAATTATGAATGTAAAATCATAGATGCAAACCCGAACGCACTTGATGGAGGTGTGTGTCAGAAACATCGTTATCAGAAAATTGTTTTTCTGCACCTTGAAACTTTGCGCTATTTTTGTAGCAATTTCCGTTGAAGCCATGGAGCAGCATGCAGTAAGACAAAGCTCACTTGATTGTTTTCCAAATCCTCCAGGTAACTTCTGAATTATGCGCTTCCATCCCGTAATCAGTGCTGCATCTTCCTAAAGATGTCGGATAATACAAGCCTTCCTCCTCCTTTTCCGTCCGCTGCCCCCCAGAAGTTGTACGCTCCTCTAGATTGACATCCCTATCGATCATGCGTGCCCTCCTCCTAACTTCCGAATCCTCCTCCCAATTGAATGATTATGGCAACTATCAGCACATCAGAACTCTTCCGCAAAGAGCGCCGTATTTGCTAGAGAGATCAGCGTCTTTTGGCCTCCGAAGATGGAACAAAATCCAAGCTACTGATCCTTCGTCCTCTGTGAGAATAATCATCCGATGAAGACACTCGTAGCTTCTCTACATATTGAATCAGCAATGCACAATGATTTCCCCCTTTAGAATAGGATATCTTCCACTTCTCATGCGTAGCCTCCTCCTCCTTCCTCTTTCTGAAGCTCTGCCTGTCCCCCCTCCCTCGTCCGCTCTATGCCAGATGTTACTTCCTGAATTTGGCCTCCTTGCCCACCAAAAAAAACGAGCGAGCCTCTGCCACTCTTTTCTTCAGAAAACTCCCAAAAGGAAGCATTGTCCACCTATAATTGCCCGTCTCTTTTCCATCATATATTGTTTACCTTTCTTTGTAGCAACTTTTAATCCCTCTTTTTAAGGATGAACAAAAGACATTCATTGTCGACTCCCACTTTTAAGTCATGCGCATGATTTTAAGCACATTTTGTGATCATATAAAATCATTTAATCATGTTATTTGACAAAACTAAGACGGCCCTCTTGCTTCTTTCATTGTCCCAAATTAAATGGGCCCAATAAATGAATTTTTATGTTGAATCATGAAATTTCCATCTTGATAAACTATATTGTAACCCAAAAAGAAGCACTTTTGACTTTGTGGTATTTGTATTAAAGACTTTTGGAGAGCATATTTTTCTGATATCCAGTAATCATATCGTGTGCTTTTGTTCAAAAAATATGCGGATTTGATACAAGAAGAAGCGAGAGTAGAGATGAGAATCTCTACGACACTCACCCCCACCAAACCTGTGCATCCTCCGGATGCGCCAAATAACCTGAGAATAAACCTGTTTTCTGCTTCATGATAAAAGTCAATTTCATAGCATAATATGTGCATGGGTTTTAAAGTCAAAGTGCCTTATGCACGGCTGCGTAATTAGCCCTATTTATATGCACACTTTGAAAATGCATGTATAAAATTAATGGTGCAATCAATAAAGAGAATGGCTTCTGATGGTGAGGCTTGTGCACTCACTCACATACATAGCAATGTGGAATTACATAAATCCTTACAATCACTCTTATGTGCAAGGTTTACTCAATTTGTGTCTCAATGCATGGTCTTGTAGTGTGACCCTAAAACATGCATACTTTATGTGCATTTGCAAAATTATGGTGCATAAGAGGTAAGAGCTTTTGATGAAGAGGTTTTCTATCTCCTATACGTAGAATTTGCTCACAAATTTCATAATGCATGTTACATTTGATATTGGTGCAAATGATCGTGCATCTAAGGGAAAACTTAACATGTGTTCATACATAATTTGATGCATACTTTAAATGCAAGTTAAACAAAAATGGTGCAAAACTGGAAGTAAAAGATTATTCATAATCTATTCTTGAAGTAAATCTTGGTTGTCAATAAACTCCCAATCTTCATGCTAAACCTGAAAAATACTTCATATTGAAATAATTATGAGAAACATAACTATTAGCACACTAATCCAAGATAAGACTTCTCGATAGTCCATCTGCAAAAACCAAAGTAATATTAAATTAAACTTTGTAGCTTTCATTATATTCCATTGAAATATTAAATCCGCCATTCTTGCTTGACCTGCATCAAACCACTCAAAAACTTGATTAGCAAAATCAATATTAGCATTATTAATATATATAAAATTAAGACAAAACAAGTGTTCATTCATATTGAAACCCTTCAATTCATATTTTTCAAATGTATAAATATCATTGTTTATAATTTTCTCATATTGTTCTTCCTTATATGAAGATTCAATGTGAGTAATAATTTTAGGAGAAGCTATTGTGATGAGTGGGATTTCTTTACCACTTACATCACTCACTTCTTCAATGAATAATTTGGGAAGACTTTTAGAAGAATCAAACAAAGGTTTCTCATGTTCACACTCATGTTTGTTCAATGTTTTGTGTTCTGAAATTGTAATTTGGTTTTCATCATTCATCGTTGGTGTAGCATCATCAAATTCATTGTTTGTAAATTTGTTTTCTTCATTTATCTTTTGATAAGTACAATCTAAATCGTTGCTTTTAGAAAGAGGAAAATATTTAAGGTTTTGGCGTTCATATCTAAGAGCAAGTCGATGAACTTGCTTTTGCACATATGTCCAATCATTGGTCAGACCATTTGAGGTATTATGTTCTTCTAAAAGAGGCTCTAGGTCTTTTCGAATTGAGTAATCAAGGATAGTTAAAAAATTTATAACTTTATAAGGCTCTAGATAAGTTTGTTCTTGCTCAGGTAAGTCACTAAACTGTTCTTCAAACTCTTGAAAACTCTCAATTAAGTTCTCTTTTGGTTTTGATGTATTTACCCAAGCTTGAAATGTTTCATGATTTCTTTTTGTTGAATCCTCGAAAAAGAATTCTTGTCGCAATTGGGTCTTAAAACTATTCCAAGGTATAGTGGACGAGCCCAACCTAAGGCTTAGTCTATCTCGGGTATCTCCATTTGATATACGCCTAAAGGTGGAAACCCAACTATCCCTAGGTATGCCATATTGATACGCTAAATGTTCATACTCCTTGATATACCTAGTAACATCTTTACCAAAAAACTCTTTCTTCTCTATTTTGAGGTCATCAATCAATTTCCATACTCTTTTTTCTATGAGGTAAGGGTCCATAATGAAAGCATATCAGATTTCCCTGAGCTGCTATGCCGCTCCTTCACGTCGGGTTCACCAAGATGTCGGGAAGTTGCGGACATAAGGCTGGTGGATCAGTCAGCCTCTAAATCCCTCGGCACACGCGGGGTGCTTGGAGCAAACTCAGGTAATAACAATTGCTCAAATAGCCAATAGACCATGTTAATAGTTACCTTGTAACATCTTAACATCTTTGCATTAGATCTTTCGTAGTTTCAACTTACAATATGTGCAATCAAACGAGTATATGTATCTATGCACAATTGCATGTGAACAAGATCAACAAATGTCTCAAGAATTAAGTGAAATCAAACCATGTTATTGTAATTTGAAATAGACAGGTCACAAAAACAAATCAGAGATTCTATTCAATGTCAAGTGCGCTATCTAAAGAAACTTGTATGCACACTATTTTTTACTTCATTCGGTAGTGATCAGAGGATGTTCACTCTACAAATATTTAAGTCACATAGCTTTAGTCTCCAAAATCTTTGAATTCGGAGAACTTCCGATTCTCTGACCAAGCGTTAATTCTCATACTTCATATGTAAGATTTGAAAAAAATATGGATAAAAATGAAACACGTTGAATCTTCCAAGTCAATTTTCACTTCATAGCATGGGGAACACTCATTAACTTGAAAGTACATTTGTTTACTCAATCAGATGAAAATCTACGGTGTTTAGACAAAATGTTTTGTACGAATGCGAGAAAAAAAACGTATTCATCAACTACTATAATATTCGCGCTATATGTATTTCATCAAATATATTCTAAGAATATCTGTTGCCAAAAACGTAATCATCAACTACTATAGGAATCACACTATATGTATCGTAAAATACATTCTGAAAATATATGTTGCATTGGTAAAATCAATGAACCATATATAATAAATCTCTGCAACGTAACCATGTATTACTTCTCTGTAGCCAAACCATTTTCAATTCATTACTTTATACAGTTCGTTCCCAGTTGAAGTTTCGTAAGATGCAAAAATTTTCATATCTCTTTTTGAATAGATAATCACACAGCAATATAATTAGCGCAAGGAAACAACATGTTATGCTAAGTGTGATGCGAAAAGTTCAGGGAGTGAATCTGACAGAGTGAATTGCAGTGCAGTTATAATCTGACAGAGCCAATCGCAGCGCAAGTTATCAACATATTAAAACAAAGTTATAGGCGTCAAAGTCATTAAAGTATTACTGATTCAAATCGCCAAACTATCTGATCATTCGAAGAGAGTTTAACACATCAAAATAACATGCACTGACAAAAAAAGAAATAATAATAATAATACCTCAAAATATCGAGCAGTGAAAAATTCAATGAAATTTAATTAGGTTCGCAATATGATTTCATATATGAAGAAATGTAGTCACTAAGATTCATAAAAAAATAGAGATTGTTTGTCAATTTAAAGGTGCATGAGAAATGGAATTCTGATCATAATGCAAAACGGCACACTTCATCAGTATATGAATAATTATGAATGTAAAATCATAGATGCAAACCCGAACGCACTTGATGGAGGTGTGTGTCAGAAACATCGTTATCAGAAAATTGTTTTTTTGCACCTTGAAACTTTGCGCTATTTTTGTAGCAATTTCCGTTGAAGCCATGGAGCAGCATGCAGTAAGACAAAGCTCACTTGATTGTTTTCCAAATCCTCCAGGTAACTTCTGAATTATGCGCTTCCATCCCGTAATCAGTGCTGCATCTTCCTAAAGATGTCGGATAATACAAGCCTTCCTCCTCCTTTTCCGTCCGCTGCCCCCCAGAAGTTGTACGCTCCTCTAGATTGACATCCCTATCGATCATGCGTGCCCTCCTCCTAACTTCCGAATCCTCCTCCCAATTGAATGATTATGGCAACTATCAGCACATCAGAACTCTTCCGAAAAGAGCGCCGTATTTGCTAGAGAGATCAGTGTCTTTTGGCCTCCGAAGATGGAACAAAATCCAAGCTACTGATCCTTCGTCCTCTGTGAGAATAATCGTCCGATGAAGACACTCGTAGCTTCTCTACATATTGAATCAGCAATGCACAATGATTTCCCCCTTTAGAATAGGATATCTTCCACTTCTCATGCGTAGCCTCCTCCTCCTTCCTCTTTCTGAAGCTCTGCCTGTCCCCCCTCCCTCGTCCGCTCTATGCCAGATGTTACTTCTTGAATTTGGCCTCCTTGCCCACCAAAAAAAACGAGCGAGCCTCTGCCACTCTTTTCTTCCGAAAACTCCCAAAAGGAAGCATTGTCCACCTATAATTGCCCGTCTCTTTTCCATCATATATTGTTTACCTTTCTTTGTAGCAACTTTTAATCCCTCTTTTTAAGGATGAACAAAAGACATTCATTGTCGACTCCCACTTTTAAGTCTTGCGCATGATTTTAAGCACATTTTGTGATCATATAAAATCATTTAATCATGTTATTTGACAAAACTAAGACGGCCCTCTTGCTTCTTTCATTGTCCCAAATTAAATGGGCCCAATAAATGAATTTTTATGTTGAATCATGAAATTTCCATCTTGATAAACTATATTGTAACCCAAAAAGAAGCACTTTTGACTTTGTGGTATTTGTATTAAAGACTTTTGGAGAGCATATTTTTCTGATATCCAGTAATCATATCGTGTGCTTTTGTTCAAAAAATATGCGGATTTGATACAAGAAGAAGCGAGAGTAGAGATGAGAATCTCTACGACACTCACCCCCACCAAACCTGTGCATCCTCCGGATGCGCCAAATAACCTGAGAATAAACCTGTTTTCTGCTTCATGATAAAAGTCAATTTCATAGCATAATATGTGCATGGGTTTTAAAGTCAAAGTGCCTTATGCACGGCTGCGTAATTAGCCCTATTTATATGCACACTTTGAAAATGCATGTATAAAATTAATGGTGCAATCAATAAAGAGAATGGCTTCTGATGGTGAGGCTTGTGCACTCACTCACATACATAGCAATGTGGAATTACATAAATCCTTACAATCACTCTTATGTGCAAGGTTTACTCAATTTGTGTCTCAATGCATGGTCTTGTAGTGTGACCCTAAAACATGCATACTTTATGTGCATTTGCAAAATTATGGTGCATAAGAGGTAAGAGCTTTTGATGAAGAGGTTTTCTATCTCCTATACGTAGAATTTGCTCACAAATTTCATAATGCATGTTACATTTGATATTGGTGCAAATGATTGTGCATCTAAGGGAAAACTTAACATGTGTTCATACATAATTTGATGCATACTTTAAATGCAAGTTAAACAAAAATGGTGCAAAACTGGAAGTAAAAGATTATTCATAATCTATTCTTGAAGTAAATCTTGGTTGTCAATAAACTCCCAATCTTCATGCTAAACCTGAAAAATAATTCATATTGAAATAATTATGAGAAACATAACTATTAGCACACTAATCCAAGATAAGACTTCTCGATAGTCCATCTGCAAAAACCAAAGTAATATTAAATTAAACTTTGTAGCTTTCATTATATTCCATTGAAATATTAAATCCGCCATTCTTGCTTGACCTGCATCAAACCACTCAAAAACTTGATTAGCAAAATCAATATTAGCATTATTAATATATATAAAATTAAGACAAAACAAGTGTTCATTCATATTGAAACCCTTCAATTCATATTTTTCAAATGTATAAATATCATTGTTTATAATTTTCTCATATTGTTCTTCCTTATATGAAGATTCAATGTGAGTAATAATTTTAGGAGAAGCTATTGTGATGAGTGGGATTTCTTTACCACTTACATCACTCACTTCTTCAATGAATAATTTGGGAAGACTTTTAGAAGAATCAAACAAAGGTTTCTCATGTTCACACTCATGTTTGTTCAATGTTTTGTGTTCTGAAATTGTAATTTGGTTTTCATCATTCATTGTTGGTGTAGCATCATCAAATTCATTGTTTGTAAATTTGTTTTCTTTATTTATCTTTTGATAAGTACAATCTAAATCGTTGCTTTTAGAAAGAGGAAAATATTTAAGGTTTTGGCGTTCATATCTAAGAGCAAGTCGATGAACTTGCTTTTGCACATATGTCCAATCATTGGTCAGACCATTTGAGGTATTATGTTCTTCTAAAAGAGGCTCTAGGTCTTTTCGAATTGAGTAATCAAGGATAGTTAAAAAATTTATAACTTTATAAGGCTCTAGATAAGTTTGTTCTTGCTCAGGTAAGTCACTAAACTGTTCTTCAAACTCTTGAAAACTCTCAATTAAGTTCTCTTTTGGTTTTGATGTATTTACCCAAGCTTTAAATGTTTCATGATTTCTTTTTGTTGAATCCTCGAAAAAGAATTCTTGTCGCAATTGGGTCTTAAAACTATTCCAAGGTATACTGGACGAGCCCAACCTAAGGCTTAGTCTATCTCGGGTATCTCCATTTGATATACGCCTAAAGGTGGAAACCCAACTATCCCTAGGTATGCCATATTGATACGCTAAATGTTCATACTCCTTGATATACCTAGTAACATCTTTACCACAAAACTCTTTCTTCTCTATTTTGAGGTCATCAATCAATTTCCATACTCTTTTTTCTATGAGGTAAGGGTCCATAATGAAAGCATATCAGATTTCCCTGAGCTGCTATGCCGCTCCTTCACGTCGGGTTCACCAAGATGTCGGGAAGTTGCGGACATAAGGCTGGTGGATCAGTCAGCCTCTAAATCCCTCGGCACACGCGGGGTGCTTGGAGCAAACTCAGGTAATAACAATTGCTCAAATAGCCAATAGACCATGTTAATAGTTACCTTGTAACATCTTAACATCTTTGCATTAGATCTTTCGTAGTTTCAACTTACAATATGTGCAATCAAACGAGTATATGTATCTATGCACAATTGCATGTGAACAAGATCAACAAATGTCTCAAGAATTAAGTGAAATCAAACCATGTTATTGTAATTTGAAATAGACAGGTCACAAAAACAAATCAGAGATTCTATTCAATGTCAAGTGCGCTATCTAAAGAAACTTGTATGCACACTATTTTTTACTTCATTCGGTAGTGATCAGAGGATGTTCACTCTACAAATATTTAAGTCACATAGCTTTAGTCTCCAAAATCTTTGAATTCGGAGAACTTCCGATTCTCTGACCAAGCGTTAATTCTCATACTTCATATGTAAGATTTGAAAAAAATATGGATAAAAATGAAACACGTTGAATCTTCCAAGTCAATTTTCACTTCATAGCATGGGGAACACTCATTAACTTGAAAGTACATTTGTTTACTCAATCAGATGAAAATCTACGGTGTTTAGACAAAATGTTTTGTACGAATGCGAGAAAAAAAACGTATTCATCAACTACTATAATATTCGCGCTATATGTATTTCATCAAATATATTCTAAGAATATCTGTTGCCAAAAACGTAATCATCAACTACTATAGGAATCACACTATATGTATCGTAAAATACATTCTAAAAATATATGTTGCATTGGTAAAATCAATGAACCATATATAATAAATCTCTGCAACGTAACCATGTATTACTTCTCTGTAGCCAAACCATTTTCAATTCATTACTTTATACAGTTCGTTCCCAGTTGAATTTTCGTAAGATGCAAAAATTTTCATATCTCTTTTTGAATAGATAATCACACAGCAATATAATTAGCGCAAGGAAACAACATGTTATGCTAAGTGTGATGCGAAAAGTTCAGGGAGTGAATCTGACAGAGTGAATTGCAGTGCAGTTATAATCTGACAGAGCCAATCGCAGCGCAAGTTATCAACATATTAAAACAAAGTTATAGGCGTCAAAGTCATTAAAGTATTACTGATTCAAATCGCCAAACTATCTGATCATTCGAAGAGAGTTTAACACATCAAAATAACATGCACTGACAAAAAAAAAAATAATAATAATAATAATACCTCAAAATATCGAGCAGTGAAAAATTCAATGAAATTTAATTAGGTTCGCAATATGATTTCATATATGAAGAAATGTAGTCACTAAGATTCATAAAAAAATAGAGATTGTTTGTCAATTTAAAGGTGCATGAGAAATGGAATTCTGATCATAATGCAAAACGGCACACTTCATCAGTATATGAATAATTATGAATGTAAAATCATAGATGCAAACCCGAACGCACTTGATGGAGGTGTGTGTCAGAAACATCGTTATCAGAAAATTGTTTTTTTGCACCTTGAAACTTTGCGCTATTTTTGTAGCAATTTCCGTTGAAGCCATGGAGCAGCATGCAGTAAGACAAAGCTCACTTGATTGTTTTCCAAATCCTCCAGGTAACTTCTGAATTATGCGCTTCCATCCCGTAATCAGTGCTGCATCTTCCTAAAGATGTCGGATAATACAAGCCTTCCTCCTCCTTTTCCGTCCGCTGCCCCCCAGAAGTTGTACGCTCCTCTAGATTGACATCCCTATCGATCATGCGTGCCCTCCTCCTAACTTCCGAATCCTCCTCCCAATTGAATGATTATGGCAACTATCAGCACATCAGAACTCTTCCGAAAAGAGCGCCGTATTTGCTAGAGAGATCAGCGTCTTTTGGCCTCCGAAGATGGAACAAAATCCAAGCTACTGATCCTTCGTCCTCTGTGAGAATAATCGTCCGATGAAGACACTCGTAGCTTCTCTACATATTGAATCAGCAATGCACAATGATTTCCCCCTTTAAAATAGGATATCTTCCACTTCTCATGCGTAGCCTCCTCCTCCTTCCTCTTTCTGAAGCTCTGCCTGTCCCCCCTCCCTCGTCCGCTCTATGCCAGATGTTACTTCCTGAATTTGGCCTCCTTGCCCACCAAAAAAAACGAGCGAGCCTCTGCCACTCTTTTCTTCCGAAAACTCCCAAAAGGAAGCATTGTCCACCTATAATTGCCCGTCTCTTTTCCATCATATATTGTTTACCTTTCTTTGTAGCAACTTTTAATCCCTCTTTTTAAGGATGAACAAAAGACATTCATTGTCGACTCCCACTTTTAAGTCTTGCGCATGATTTTAAGCACATTTTGTGATCATATAAAATCATTTAATCATGTTATTTGACAAAACTAAGACGGCCCTCTTGCTTCTTTCATTGTCCCAAATTAAATGGGCCCAATAAATGAATTTTTATGTTGAATCATGAAATTTCCATCTTGATAAACTATATTGTAACCCAAAAAGAAGCACTTTTGACTTTGTGGTATTTGTATTAAAGACTTTTGGAGAGCATATTTTTCTGATATCCAGTAATCATATCGTGTGCTTTTGTTCAAAAAATATGCGGATTTGATACAAGAAGAAGCGAGAGTAGAGATGAGAATCTCTACGACACTGACCCCCACCAAACCTGTGCATCCTCCGGATGCGCCAAATAACCTGAGAATAAACCTGTTTTCTGCTTCATGATAAAAGTCAATTTCATAGCATAATATGTGCATGGGTTTTAAAGTCAAAGTGCCTTATGCACGGCTGCGTAATTAGCCCTATTTATATGCACACTTTGAAAATGCATGTATAAAATTAATGGTGCAATCAATAAAGAGAATGGCTTCTGATGGTGAGGCTTGTGCACTCACTCACATACATAGCAATGTGGAATTACATAAATCCTTACAATCACTCTTATGTGCAAGGTTTACTCAATTTGTGTCTCAATGCATGGTCTTGTAGTGTGACCCTAAAACATGCATACTTTATGTGCATTTGCAAAATTATGGTGCATAAGAGGTAAGAGCTTTTGATGAAGAGGTTTTCTATCTCCTATACGTAGAATTTGCTCACAAATTTCATAATGCATGTTACATTTGATATTGGTGCAAATGATCGTGCATCTAAGGGAAAACTTAACATGTGTTCATACATAATTTGATGCATACTTTAAATGCAAGTTAAACAAAAATGGTGCAAAACTGGAAGTAAAAGATTATTCATAATCTATTCTTGAAGTAAATCTTGGTTGTCAATAAACTCCCAATCTTCATGCTAAACCTGAAAAATACTTCATATTGAAATAATTATGAGAAACATAACTATTAGCACACTAATCCAAGATAAGACTTCTCGATAGTCCATCTGCAAAAACCAAAGTAATATTAAATTAAACTTTGTAGCTTTCATTATATTCCATTGAAATATTAAATCCGCCATTCTTGCTTGACCTGCATCAAACCACTCAAAAACTTGATTAGCAAAATCAATATTAGCATTATTAATATATATAAAATTAAGACAAAACAAGTGTTCATTCATATTGAAACCCTTCAATTCATATTTTTCAAATGTATAAATATCATTGTTTATAATTTTCTCATATTGTTCTTCCTTATATGAAGATTCAATGTGAGTAATAATTTTAGGAGAAGCTATTGTGATGAGTGGGATTTCTTTACCACTTACATCACTCACTTCTTCAATGAATAATTTGGGAAGACTTTTAGAAGAATCAAACAAAGGTTTCTCATGTTCACACTCATGTTTGTTCAATGTTTTGTGTTCTGAAATTGTAATTTGGTTTTCATCATTCATCGTTGGTGTAGCATCATCAAATTCATTGTTTGTAAATTTGTTTTCTTCATTTATCTTTTGATAAGTACAATCTAAATCGTTGCTTTTAGAAAGAGGAAAATATTTAAGGTTTTGGCGTTCATATCTAAGAGCAAGTCGATGAACTTGCTTTTGCACATATGTCCAATCATTGGTCAGACCATTTGAGGTATTATGTTCTTCTAAAAGAGGCTCTAGGTCTTTTCGAATTGAGTAATCAAGGATAGTTAAAAAATTTATAACTTTATAAGGCTCTAGATAAGTTTGTTCTTGCTCAGGTAAGTCACTAAACTGTTCTTCAAACTCTTGAAAACTCTCAATTAAGTTCTCTTTTGGTTTTGATGTATTTACCCAAGCTTGAAATGTTTCATGATTTCTTTTTGTTGAATCCTCGAAAAAGAATTCTTGTCGCAATTGGGTCTTAAAACTATTCCAAGGTATAGTGGACGAGCCCAACCTAAGGCTTAGTCTATCTCGGGTATCTCCATTTGATATACGCCTAAAGGTGGAAACCCAACTATCCCTAGGTATGCCATATTGATACGCTAAATGTTCATACTCCTTGATATACCTAGTAACATCTTTACCAAAAAACTCTTTCTTCTCTATTTTGAGGTCATCAATCAATTTCCATACTCTTTTTTCTATGAGGTAAGGGTCCATAATGAAAGCATATCAGATTTCCCTGAGCTGCTATGCCGCTCCTTCACGTCGGGTTCACCAAGATGTCGGGAAGTTGCGGACATAAGGCTGGTGGATCAGTCAGCCTCTAAATCCCTCGGCACACGCGGGGTGCTTGGAGCAAACTCAGGTAATAACAATTGCTCAAATAGCCAATAGACCATGTTAATAGTTACCTTGTAACATCTTAACATCTTTGCATTAGATCTTTCGTAGTTTCAACTTACAATATGTGCAATCAAACGAGTATATGTATCTATGCACAATTGCATGTGAACAAGATCAACAAATGTCTCAAGAATTAAGTGAAATCAAACCATGTTATTGTAATTTGAAATAGACAGGTCACAAAAACAAATCAGAGATTCTATTCAATGTCAAGTGCGCTATCTAAAGAAACTTGTATGCACACTATTTTTTACTTCATTCGGTAGTGATCAGAGGATGTTCACTCTACAAATATTTAAGTCACATAGCTTTAGTCTCCAAAATCTTTGAATTCGGAGAACTTCCGATTCTCTGACCAAGCGTTAATTCTCATACTTCATAGGTAAGATTTGAAAAAAATATGGATAAAAATGAAACACGTTGAATCTTCCAAGTCAATTTTCACTTCATAGCATGGGGAACACTCATTAACTTGAAAGTACATTTGTTTACTCAATCAGATGAAAATCTACGGTGTTTAGACAAAATGTTTTGTACGAATGCGAGAAAAAAAACGTATTCATCAACTACTATAATATTCGCGCTATATGTATTTCATCAAATATATTCTAAGAATATCTGTTGCCAAAAACGTAATCATCAACTACTATAGGAATCACACTATATGTATCGTAAAATACATTCTGAAAATATATGTTGCATTGGTAAAATCAATGAACCATATATAATAAATCTCTGCAACGTAACCATGTATTACTTCTCTGTAGCCAAACCATTTTCAATTCATTACTTTATACAGTTCGTTCCCAGTTGAAGTTTCGTAAGATGCAAAAATTTTCATATCTCTTTTTGAATAGATAATCACACAGCAATATAATTAGCGCAAGGAAACAACATGTTATGCTAAGTGTGATGCGAAAAGTTCAGGGAGTGAATCTGACAGAGTGAATTGCAGTGCAGTTATAATCTGACAGAGCCAATCGCAGCGCAAGTTATCAACATATTAAAACAAAGTTATAGGCGTCAAAGTCATTAAAGTATTACTGATTCAAATCGCCAAACTATCTGATCATTCGAAGAGAGTTTAACACATCAAAATAACATGCACTGACAAAAAAAAAATAATAATAATAATAATACCTCAAAATATCGAGCAGTGAAAAATTCAATGAAATTTAATTAGGTTCGCAATATGATTTCATATATGAAGAAATGTAGTCACTAAGATTCATAAAAAAATAGAGATTGTTTGTCAATTTAAAGGTGCATGAGAAATGGAATTCTGATCATAATGCAAAACGGCACACTTCATCAGTATATGAATAATTATGAATGTAAAATCATAGATGCAAACCCGAACGCACTTGATGGAGGTGTGTGTCAGAAACATCGTTATCAGAAAATTGTTTTTTTGCACCTTGAAACTTTGCGCTAGTTTTGTAGCAATTTCCGTTGAAGCCATGGAGCAGCATGCAGTAAGACAAAGCTCACTTGATTGTTTTCCAAATCCTCCAGGTAACTTCTGAATTATGCGCTTCCATCCCGTAATCAGTGCTGCATCTTCCTAAAGATGTCGGATAATACAAGCCTTCCTCCTCCTTTTCCGTCCGCTGCCCCCCAGAAGTTGTACGCTCCTCTAGATTGACATCCCTATCGATCATGCGTGCCCTCCTCCTAACTTCCGAATCCTCCTCCCAATTGAATGATTATGGCAACTATCAGCACATCAGAACTCTTCCGAAAAGAGCGCCGTATTTGCTAGAGAGATCAGCGTCTTTTGGCCTCCGAAGATGGAACAAAATCCAAGCTACTGATCCTTCGTCCTCTGTGAGAATAATCGTCCGATGAAGACACTCGTAGCTTCTCTACATATTGAATCAGCAATGCACAATGATTTCCCCCTTTAGAATAGGATATCTTCCACTTCTCATGCGTAGCCTCCTCCTCCTTCCTCTTTCTGAAGCTCTGCCTGTCCCCCCTCCCTCGTCCGCTCTATGCCAGATGTTACTTCCTGAATTTGGCCTCCTTGCCCACCAAAAAAAACGAGCGAGCCTCTGCCACTCTTTTCTTCCGAAAACTCCCAAAAGGAAGCATTGTCCACCTATAATTGCCCGTCTCTTTTCCATCATATATTGTTTACCTTTCTTTGTAGCAACTTTTAATCCCTCTTTTTAAGGATGAACAAAAGACATTCATTGTCGACTCCCACTTTTAAGTCTTGCGCATGATTTTAAGCACATTTTGTGATCATATAAAATCATTTAATCATGTTATTTGACAAAACTAAGACGGCCCTCTTGCTTCTTTCATTGTCCCAAATTAAATGGGCCCAATAAATGAATTTTTATGTTGAATCATGAAATTTCCATCTTGATAAACTATATTGTAACCCAAAAAGAAGCACTTTTGACTTTGTGGTATTTGTATTAAAGACTTTTGGAGAGCATATTTTTCTGATATCCAGTAATCATATCGTGTGCTTTTGTTCAAAAAATATGCGGATTTGATACAAGAAGAAGCGAGAGTAGAGATGAGAATCTCTACGACACTCACCCCCACCAAACCTGTGCATCCTCCGGATGCGCCAAATAACCTGAGAATAAACCTGTTTTCTGCTTCATGATAAAAGTCAATTTCATAGCATAATATGTGCATGGGTTTTAAAGTCAAAGTGCCTTATGCACGGCTGCGTAATTAGCCCTATTTATATGCACACTTTGAAAATGCATGTATAAAATTAATGGTGCAATCAATAAAGAGAATGGCTTCTGATGGTGAGGCTTGTGCACTCACTCACATACATAGCAATGTGGAATTACATAAATCCTTACAATCACTCTTATGTGCAAGGTTTACTCAATTTGTGTCTCAATGCATGGTCTTGTAGTGTGACCCTAAAACATGCATACTTTATGTGCATTTGCAAAATTATGGTGCATAAGAGGTAAGAGCTTTTGATGAAGAGGTTTTCTATCTCCTATACGTAGAATTTGCTCACAAATTTCATAATGCATGTTACATTTGATATTGGTGCAAATGATCGTGCATCTAAGGGAAAACTTAACATGTGTTCATACATAATTTGATGCAGACTTTAAATGCAAGTTAAACAAAAATGGTGCAAAACTGGAAGTAAAAGATTATTCATAATCTATTCTTGAAGTAAATCTTGGTTGTCAATAAACTCCCAATCTTCATGCTAAACCTGAAAAATACTTCATATTGAAATAATTATGAGAAACATAACTATTAGCACACTAATCCAAGATAAGACTTCTCGATAGTCCATCTGCAAAAACCAAAGTAATATTAAATTAAACTTTGTAGCTTTCATTATATTCCATTGAAATATTAAATCCACCATTCTTGCTTGACCTGCATCAAACCACTCAAAAACTTGATTAGCAAAATCAATATTAGCATTATTAATATATATAAAATTAAGACAAAACAAGTGTTCATTCATATTGAAACCCTTCAATTCATATTTTTCAAATGTATAAATATCATTGTTTATAATTTTCTCATATTGTTCTTCCTTATATGAAGATTCAATGTGAGTAATAATTTTAGGAGAAGCTATTGTGATGAGTGGGATTTCTTTACCACTTACATCACTCACTTCTTCAATGAATAATTTGGGAAGACTTTTAGAAGAATCAAACAAAGGTTTCTCATGTTCACACTCATGTTTGTTCAATGTTTTGTGTTCTGAAATTGTAATTTGGTTTTCATCATTCATCGTTGGTGTAGCATCATCAAATTCATTGTTTGTAAATTTGTTTTCTTCATTTATCTTTTGATAAGTACAATCTAAATCGTTGCTTTTAGAAAGAGGAAAATATTTAAGGTTTTGGCGTTCATATCTAAGAGCAAGTCGATGAACTTGCTTTTGCACATATGTCCAATCATTGGTCAGACCATTTGAGGTATTATGTTCTTCTAAAAGAGGCTCTAGGTCTTTTCGAATTGAGTAATCAAGGATAGTTAAAAAACTTATAACTTTATAAGGCTCTACATAAGTTTGTTCTTGCTCAAGTAAGTCACTAAACTGTTCTTCAAACTCTCAATTAAGTTCTCTTTTGGTTTTGATGTATTTACCCAAGCTTGAAATGTTTCATGATTTCTTTTTGTTGAATCCTCGAAAAAGAATTCTTGTCGCAATTGGGTCTTAAAACTATTCCAAGGTATAGTGGACGAGCCCAACCTAAGGCTTAGTCTATCTCGGGTATCTCCATTTGATATACGCCTAAAGGTGGAAACCCAACTATCCCTAGGTATGCCATATTGATACGCTAAATGTTCATACTCCTTGATATACCTAGTAACATCTTTACCAAAAAACTCTTTCTTCTCTATTTTGAGGTCATCAATCAATTTCCATACTCTTTTTTCTATGAGGTAAGGGTCCATAATGAAAGCATATCAGATTTCCCTGAGCTGCTATGCCGCTCCTTCACGTCGGGTTCACCAAGATGTCGGGAAGTTGCGGACATAAGGCTGGTGGATCAGTCAGCCTCTAAATCCCTCGGCACACGCGGGGTGCTTGGAGCAAACTCAGGTAATAACAATTGCTCAAATAGCCAATAGACCATGTTAATAGTTACCTTGTAACATCTTAACATCTTTGCATTAGATCTTTCGTAGTTTCAACTTACAATATGTGCAATCAAACGAGTATATGTATCTATGCACAATTGCATGTGAACAAGATCAACAAATGTCTCAAGAATTAAGTGAAATCAAACCATGTTATTGTAATTTGAAATAGACAGGTCACAAAAACAAATCAGAGATTCTATTCAATGTCAAGTGCGCTATCTAAAGAAACTTGTATGCACACTATTTTTTACTTCATTCGGTAGTGATCAGAGGATGTTCACTCTACAAATATTTAAGTCACATAGCTTTAGTCTCCAAAATCTTTGAATTCGGAGAACTTCCGATTCTCTGACCAAGCGTTAATTCTCATACTTCATATGTAAGATTTGAAAAAAATATGGATAAAAATGAAACACGTTGAATCTTCCAAGTCAATTTTCACTTCATAGCATGGGGAACACTCATTAACTTGAAAGTACATTTGTTTACTCAATCAGATGAAAATCTACGGTGTTTAGACAAAATGTTTTGTACGAATGCGAGAAAAAAAACGTATTCATCAACTACTATAATATTCGTGCTATATGTATTTCATCAAATATATTCTAAGAATATCTGTTGCCAAAAACGTAATCATCAACTACTATAGGAATCACACTATATGTATCGTAAAATACATTCTGAAAATATATGTTGCATTGGTAAAATCAATGAACCATATATAATAAATCTCTGCAACGTAACCATGTATTACTTCTCTGTAGCCAAACCATTTTCAATTCATTACTTTATACAGTTCGTTCCCAGTTGAAGTTTCGTAAGATGCAAAAATTTTCATATCTCTTTTTGAATAGATAATCACACAGCAATATAATTAGCGCAAGGAAACAACATGTTATGCTAAGTGTGATGCGAAAAGTTCAGGGAGTGAATCTGACAGAGTGAATTGCAGTGCAGTTATAATCTGACAGAGCCAATCGCAGCGCAAGTTATCAACATATTAAAACAAAGTTATAGGCGTCAAAGTCATTAAAGTATTACTGATTCAAATCGCCAAACTATCTGATCATTCGAAGAGAGTTTAACACATCAAAATAACATGCACTGACAAAAAAATAATAATAATAATAATAATACCTCAAAATATCGAGCAGTGAAAAATTCAATGAAATTTAATTAGGTTCGCAATATGATTTCATATATGAAGAAATGTAGTCACTAAGATTCATAAAAAAATAGAGATTGTTTGTCAATTTAAAGGTGCATGAGAAATGGAATTCTGATCATAATGCAAAACGGCACACTTCATCAGTATATGAATAATTATGAATGTAAAATCATAGATGCAAACCCGAACGCACTTGATGGAGGTGTGTGTCAGAAACATCGTTATCAGAAAATTGTTTTTTTGCACCTTGAAACTTTGCGCTATTTTTGTAGCAATTTCCGTTGAAGCCATGGAGCAGCATGCAGTAAGACAAAGCTCACTTGATTGTTTTCCAAATCCTCCAGGTAACTTCTGAATTATGCGCTTCCATCCCGTAATCAGTGTTGCATCTTCCTAAAGATGTCGGATAATACAAGCCTTCCTCCTCCTTTTCCGTCCGCTGCCCCCCAGAAGTTGTACGCTCCTCTAGATTGACATCCCTATCGATCATGCGTGCCCTCCTCCTAACTTCCGAATCCTCCTCCCAATTGAATGATTATGGCAACTATCAGCACATCAGAACTCTTCCGAAAAGAGCGCCGTATTTGCTAGAGAGATCAGCGTCTTTTGGCCTCCGAAGATGGAACAAAATCCAAGCTACTGATCCTTCGTCCTCTGTGAGAATAATCGTCCGATGAAGACACTCGTAGCTTCTCTACATATTGAATCAGCAATGCACAATGATTTCCCCCTTTAGAATAGGATATCTTCCACTTCTCATGCGTAGCCTCCTCCTCCTTCCTCTTTCTGAAGCTCTGCCTGTCCCCCCTCCCTCGTCCGCTCTATGCCAGATGTTACTTCCTGAATTTGGCCTCCTTGCCCACCAAAAAAAACGAGCGAGCCTCTGCCACTCTTTTCTTCAGAAAACTCCCAAAAGGAAGCATTGTCCACCTATAATTGCCCATCCCTTTTCCATCATATATTGTTTACCTTTCTTTGTAGCAACTTTTAATCCCTCTTTTTAAGGATGAACAAAAGACATTCATTGTCGACTCCCACTTTTAAGTCTTGCGCATGATTTTAAGCACATTTTGTGATCATATAAAATCATTTAATCATGTTATTTGACAAAACTAAGACGGCCCTCTTGCTTCTTTCATTGTCCCAAATTAAATGGGCCCAATAAATGAATTTTTATGTTGAATCATGAAATTTCCATCTTGATAAACTATATTGTAACCCAAAAAGAAGCACTTTTGACTTTGTGGTATTTGTATTAAAGACTTTTGGAGAGCATATTTTTCTGATATCCAGTAATCATATCGTGTGCTTTTGTTCAAAAAATATGCGGATTTGATACAAGAAGAAGCGAGAGTAGAGATGAGAATCTCTACGACAGCGTTATATCCCATATATATATATATATATATATATATATATATATATATATATATATATATATATATATATATATATATATATATATATATATATATATATATATATATATATATATATATATATATAAAAGGTATTTTTCTATTACGAATATCATTTTCTATTGAATAAGCAAGTATCTTTTTACTAGTTAGTCTTGATACATTAATACTTTCTAGATTTCTTAAAAAGAAAAACGATATAATAGTTGACTTGATGTTCTAGTGTGATATAAAGTATAAAAGAAGTTTGCAATTATTCAAACCTCAATAAGCCGCTATGGTGAAATAGGTAGACACGCTGCTCTTAGGAAGCAGTGCTAAACGTAGAGACATAAACAATTTTACATATATTAATCAAAGGGTTTAATGAATTGATGTCTAACCAACCTTTTTCAATAATAGAAATAAATTCGATACAACAATTTATTAAAAATTTTCACTATGAGTTTTGTTTTATTTGATCATCTTAGAGTATAACAGTGAGATTGAACTAACTTTATTCCTCCAGATGGGTAAAATTAAATTTGGATATGAACCGATACCTAGTATTGGCAAGAACAAACAAATCAAAATAAATAGTTCTCTTGGACCAAGATCAATTAAATAAGAATTTGATTGGTTAACTAACCTATAACAATAAAACATATGATAATTGAGGTTGATACTGTGCCAATTGCTCCCACCAATGTAATTACTATTTTGAAAGGAAATGACTATTGTTCGGCAGTACTAACTCATGTAAAAACTAGCAATTATGATACAAACCCGCTCATTCCTGGCAATGCAAGAGATGCCAATGAAAAAATACTAAACATGGTAAAAAGTTTAGGTAAGGTATAGATAAGTTCGAGTTCGATCATAACAAGTACCAGCAAGAAAGAATAAAGCAGCCCCAATTAGACCATGTGAAATCATTTGTAACATTGCTCCGTCAATACCCAAATCTGTCAAAGAACCAATTCCTATGGTTACAAAACCCATGTGAGAAATCGAAGAATAAGCAATTCGTTTTTTCAAATTATGCTGACTCATAGAAATGAAAGAAGCATATGCAATTGGAATTGCTCCAAACAACATTATTCCTGATCCTAAAAAAAATGAGCATGAGTCAATAATTCCAGATTTATTCTAATGAGACCGTATCCGCCCATTTTTAACAGCACCCCAGCTAGTAACATACAGGTATTATAATGTGCTTCTCCATGAGTATCCGGTAACCAAGTATGAAAAGGAATGATTGGTAATTTGACGGCATAAGCAACTAAGAATCCAATATAAATAAGTATTTCTAAGGAAACTGAATAAGATTTATCAATTGAATCTTGAATATCAAAAGAAGGAACGTCGCTACCGGAGAAACTCATTGTTAGAGCGGCTAATAACAAAAAAAATTGAGCCACCCGCTGTGTATAAAACAAATTTTGTAGCCGAGTATAAACGTTTTTTTCCTCCCCACAAGCTAAGGAGTAAATAAACTAGAATTGGTTCTAATTCCCACATTAAGAAAAAAACGCAAAATGTCCTGTGAAACAAAGACTCCAATTTGACCGCTATACATAACTAGCATCAAGAAATAAAAAGCCGCGTATTCCGAGTAATCGGTTGGGCCCCTAAAGTTTCCAAAGTAGTAACAAAGCCAGTTAGTAAAATAAGACCCATGGAAAGTCCATCAATACGTAATGCCCAACGAAAATGAATTGAATCTATCCAACTAAATGTTTCTAATAATTGAAGTGACTGAGAATCAATTTGGAAGTGAGAATAGAAAACGTAAGTAATCACTGAAAATTCAAGTAGGCAGATACCAAGTGTATACCATCGAATGATTTTATTGCCGTCAGAGGAGAATATTGGAATCATCAACCCGGAAAGAATTGGGAAAAATACGATTGTTGCTAGCCAAGTTACATTATTAATCATGAATTGACAAAAAAAGTAAAAATTTCTGAGGAAAAGAAAGCTATGTGATTCAAATCAAATAACCCATACCCGAATCTTTGGGCCTCCAAAGATTCGGGTATGATTCAAAATAAGATAATTTGGCAATTCACTTGTTCCCTTTTTTTGTTTTAGGTACTGAGGACTAGTAAGCCAGACCCATGCTACGGGTTGTTTCAGCTCCCAGATAAACATGTACACTTAAAAAATTAGTGGGGTAAGTTGATTCACATCTTTTGCATCCTGCGCAGTCTTTTGTTCTAGGAGCCGAAGCTATTTGATTAGTCTTGCATCCATCCCACGGTATCATTTCCAGTACATCTGTGGGACATGCCCTTACACACTGGGTACAACCAATACATGTATCATAAATTTTAACTGAATGTGCCATTAGGTCTGTTTACTCCTCTTCTACTAAAATTTCCATATTGAATTTTTTATTTTTTAAAAAAATTCAAGTAATAAAATTATCAATCAGTATAACAAAAATTGTTTTTCTTTTCATTTTCAAATTCTATTCAATCAAATTCGACTCTTATATTTTATTTATTTATTGTTCTAAAAAAAAATCATTCTTTTTTTTTACGATTGAAAAACAAAAAGAAATAAAAAGAGTATGTTACGCACGTGATCCAAAACGATAATTTTGAATAAATTGAAAGGAGAAAATCACTTTTTCACCAATCAATCAATCAATTACCATTTTAACAAATTTAATTGATCGATACGAGTACACTTCCTGATTCGATGGATCGAAAGAGATATGGCTAATCCAGTGGCGGCCTCCACAGCTGCGAGAGTTATTATAAATAGTGAAAAAATCTCTCCCCCTTCTCGATTGGTAAAAAAATTTGAAAATATAATAAAATTTAAAATTATACCATTCAAAATTAACTCAAGGCTCATAAGTGCTCTAACCATATTTCTACTTGTAATTAATCCAAAAAAGCCGACACATACAAGATAGGTACTTAAAATTAGTTCGTAATCTATTATTTTTCTCCTCTATTTCAATTTCAATAAATTTCTTTCTTTTTTTTTTAACCAGGGTTTTCATTTTTTTTTCATTTGGATAAGTTGTTATTATTTAAAAAAATGAGGACTTATCACGAGGTGAAGTTGAAGAAACAAGCAATTTTTTTTTTATTTTCTGCAATATCTTTGCCCTCATCTTACTCTCGAGCCGGATTAATTGCTCCCACCAAAGCAACTAAAAGAAGAAGTGAAGCAAGCTCAAATGGTACTAGAAATTTGTTCAACAACTGGTACCCAATGTTTTGAACATCATTTTTCTCAAACAAATTTAATTTTAAATATTCTGATTGATGTATACTACTTGAATAAAAATCATTTATTTTATGAAAAATGCAGACTATTGTCAAAAAGAAGAAGTGAAGCAAGCTCAAATGGTACTAGAAATTTGTTCAACAACTGGTACCCAATGTTTTGAACATCATTTTTCTCAAACAAATTTAGTTTTAAATATTCTGATTGATGTATACTACTTGAATAAAAATCATTTATTTTATGAAAAATGCAGACTATTGTCAAAAAAAGGATTGAAGAAGCTCCTAGAGCAGTGAGATATCCTATGCCGCATTTTTCAGAGTCAGAACTGACTGATTGATCAGTAATCATTATAGCAAATACAATTAAAACATTTATAGCTCCTACATAAACTAGCAATTGTGCGGCCGCAATGAAATCTGCATTTAATGCAAAATATAATAGAGATATACATGTGAATTCTAGCCCAAGGGAAAAAGCAGAATTTGCTGTATTAATAAATGATACTGTGCCCATACTTCCCACTAAGATACCCGATTCTATTAATGCCAAAATAAATTCATGAATTAATTCTGATAGATTCATTGTGCACAATTCTTCGATGGTCATAACTAGAAAGTTCATATTCTTCGGTCATTGATAAACAATTTGTCGGACAGTACTCTATACAGTTACCACAAAAGATGCAAACTCCAAAATCGATGCTATAACTTCTTAATTTTTTTTCCTTTATATCTTCTCTAAAGGTCCAATCAACAACCATGAGCACGTGATACACTTAAGCAATTTCTTCATTTTGAATGAAGAAAATCATAGGCACTTTAATTACGTTCATAACTACCACTTGAAGCTCCTACCGAAAGCACTCTCATAGCTATATGTTGCAACTCCACTACTTCACCTCCATACTCTTTCAACCAAAGAGGAGGTGGATGCTTTTGAATCGCTTCAATATGCCACACACAATATAGCATGTTCATATACCTTTACAAGAAAAGCCAAACTTTTCTCTTTAAGAGAAGTATCAACAACTTCTAAAAACATGTTTCCTTTTGGACATATAACCATAACATTAATTAATGGTTTCTTTTGACAACTTGTCCATCCATCCAATGCTATTATGCATCCATACATGGGTACATAATCTTTAAAATAGCTTCAGTACTATTTTTCACTTTATCTACATAGTCTGTTTGCATTTTGTTATAATCTGGCATGGTGAAACCTTTTGGTGCAGTTGACATCAAAGCATCTTTGAAAATTGGATTACGAATAACATTGAAAGGAATCCCACATGCTAAGAATTCTTGAGTCCATTTAAGATGAAGCTCGAGATAATTTTGCTTTTCAAAAGCTTCTTTGTTGCCTTTTAACGCAAGTTAACGTGAGTTAACTTGAGACCAGTGGACTTAACTCGAGAGGTGAGTACACCAACCACTAGTGGACTCTAGTGGAAGGTAGTAAAGTAGTGGTCGAGATCATTCCAGCCACTAATAGACTCTAGTGGTAGATATCAAAGGAGTGGAGGAGATTGCACATGCACTTGTGGACTCTAGTTACATTTGTGGTCCTCGTTGATTCAAGCAGCTACATATACAAGCATAAGGTTGGGAGGAGAGTCATCTCTCAAGCACGTGGTGGTCATAATTCTTAGGCTGTTGCATTGGTATCAGAGCACTCTTGATAGCTCTCTCCATAGCTTCTTGCCCATTAAACTTTGTGTGCATAGCTCTCTTTTACATTGAATTCTGGCGGACCATTTGAGAAATGCTCCTCTCATCCATGTACCCATGCCGTGGCTATTTCGAAGCTTTATCCTGCACCGAAGTGATCATGGCTCTCCCAAAAAAGGTTAGCATTGCTATTGTGAGCAACAGAAGATTCGAACCTAGTCCACTGTTTGGGAAGACGCTGGCATATCCACAAAGCTCATGGTCATTCGCAACCTCCTATCCATGGCAGTAGCTCTTATTATGAGTCTGGCGTGGAAGAAGAACCTATCAATGAGCAAAAGAGGGAAGATCTATAGATAACAGAGCCGGGAATTGATCGTTCAACCTCCCAATTTGAAAGCCACTCATTTATCCACGGTGCCAAGGCGACTTGCACGTTAATATGTCAACGCCACATATTTTGATGGATACTCAGAGCTGAACACTATAATTGGAGCACCCAACTCTTACAGGCCGCCCCATTCCGTATTGGAACCCGAAGCACAATTGTAGCAGGCCGCTTTATTCGGTGTTTGACCCCGAGATTTATGAGCCTTGGGACTCTCCCTTAGCCAAAGAAGCAAGCAACAAAGAAAGTAAAAATTGTGGGCAAAGTTTGAAGGAAGTGGAGTTCTGAAGTGAAGATCCGAAGGCCTAACTTCGTCATTATTCTAGCACTTTCGGTTAGAATCAAGTCGACCTCGATGGACCAAATCATCAGGGACTATTTCTTGTGATATTCTTGAATAGCTCTTTTGATTTTATCCAACCTCCTTTGATCTAGAAACCTCCTTTGATGGAATTGAACACCCTAACCATGCCTGGTTCAAGTGAAGCATTAAGATGAGCTAAGATAAGTATAGTTCAAGGAAGGCATTATTTCCTCAAAGAAGAGGAAATGATGAAGCAAGCTCTTGATCAAAGGATTCAACTCTTGATCTCCAATCACGAAGGAAGATGTCTTTTCCAAAGGATCAGAGGATGGATGAAGCTATGATCAAAGCTAAGTATTTTCCAGTTTCTACTTGGCCTTAATGCTTGATTTATCTTGTTTTCATTATTCTACTTAATCCTAGATGCACATTGAAATAGCCAAGATTTCAATCGATTAATTCAAAATTAGGATAATGAAAAAATCCACTTCTCATTTCAAGCATTATTTTGCATTAAGGAAAGATTTGATTTAAAAAAGGATCCTTGTGCATCGAAGAATGTATTAATTCTAGATTTCCTTTCCATTGAGTAAGCTTTTTATTGTACCTCAAGGATATGTTTTTATACCATAGTGCATTAGGACAAAGGAAAGGATATACATGCATCAAGATTGCATGATATACATTCTTAGTAGAAGGAAAATTCATGCACCAAGCTCATGCATGATTGTTGCATTATTTTCTGGGACATGCAAAGAACATGCATGCATACGCATGTGAGCATATGGATTTGCATGTAGGCACATGCATTTGCATAATAGAGTGGGATGATGTTTGCAGTAGATATGAAAATGTACTCTCTTAGTATTTAGCTTACTTTATAAAGCTCACGGCTTGACATAGTTTTAGTTTGCAGCTCAAGTAATTAGTCGATTCCTTCCCAAGTTGATACTCCACTATCAAAGATAAATACTTAATGATAGTTAAGTATGTTTGCTGTCTTACTAGGTATAAGTAGGCACTAGGAGAAATTTAAGTACTCTCGATGACCAAGAAGACTTAATTACTTGCAAAGCTTTTGTGATGTATAATGACTCTAAGTCCCGGATGTACTTAGGGAGTCATGTAGATAAGCTTATAATGATTTCTCTAAGTATAGATGATATTTAGAAAGTCATGCGGATAAGCTTCAATTGATTAGTTACGTAATTAGCATCCCAAAATTGGATGATAACTTCAACTATGTTTCCAAGTTCCATGAGCACTCTTCTATTTAGAAGATATCGAAAGTTTTAAGAAGTTTCTTTGTGGTTTCAAGATTCGTATCTCAAGATGAAACATCTGTAAGTGACTTTTAGAAATTGAGATATTTCCTAAAAGAGAAACACTAAAATGAAATAGTCAAGCCTTCTATTTCATGTGAGATCATTCTCCTACCATGTTCAAGATGAATTTGTTTTTGGGAAGGTAGACGTTCCAAGTAGAGGATCTTAATTGATTCATGGACTCTTCCCAAAATACACATAAATTCATACTATATGATAGGACCAAAGAATGATGATGTTCTATTATGAAGGTGCCAAGAAAAACTATGAAGCTTTTATAAGTTTTCATTTGATCTCATCCCAAATAGTGGTGGAAATCAAATGTTGAACCTCAACATCAGTTGATCTTTGACGTCAATAAGAGGATGTTTTGTTCTATAATTGCATCTCTGATAAATGATCCAACTAGCTAAGCAATCTTTAGGAACCAAGATAAGCTCCTAATGACTTGAAGCAAGTGTGAACTTTTCCTTAATAGGCTATAAAGTTCAAAGTTATATATTCATAGTTGAATTACTATTGGATCAATCATCAATAAATGCTTGGACTTTAAACATAATTTTCATTGGTGAAAGATGTTTAAAGGACTCTAGTAACATCTAGATTGACCAATAATAATGAGTTTTGTATCAAATTCAAGAATATGAGTCAATATCACATAAATGAAAGTTTAGCTTAAACTTTCATAGTGGCATGAGAAACCATATCCAAAAGGTGATATTTAGGCTCTAGTTTGATACTCAAGAAATGAATACAATTGAATCAATAAAACCTTCTAGATATTGTTTGAAAGAATTTCTTTCAAATATCCTTTTCAACATTTATTCCAAGATGAATCATTTGCTCAAGGTATTGTAGAAGGAATCTCAAGTCTTTGAAGAATAACAGTCTTTCAAGTATTAAGAATGAAGTTCTTCATACTCTTTAGTTAGTAAGTAGTTCCTTAGCAATTCCAAACTTCAAGTCATGGTACTTAAGTCCAAATAGTGATATATCCTAGAGGTATATCAAAGATTCTTAGCTGTGGAATCTGAAAGGCATCAGTGTATGCTTCGACTTAAGTTAGGAAAAGATCTCTAAAATCCCACAGGTAAGCCAAAAAGCTTAGAAAAGCTCAAGAGATCTTAATGATAAAGACAAAGTCTTTATTATTATTGCATAATTAACAAGACTTGATTAATCTTGGCCATGGTTATCCAAGATAATTATGATTGGAACTATTGTGAAGTTTGCTTAAGTATTGGCAATCGAAATACTAAGTTGTTCCAAGTTTGAATACAGTAAATATATTCGAAGTATGTAGTCTACAACCGTGTCAATGGTAATTAAGTCTGTGGAAGGTAAAACATAATGTTTTCCTATCCTTAAAGGGATTTTGGTACAAATCCAGAAAGCATGAGCGGATGCTTAATACTTAAGCAATAGAAAGATTCCTATATAAAGTCCCCGAGGTAGGTACCTAAAGCATCAGTAAAGAAAGGAATCTAAAGAAAAGAAGTCAAAAGCTCTTTTCACTAGAAAATTGTTCAAGGATAAACCAACTGAACTTGAATTTAAGAAAATTCAAGAACTTAGAATTTTAATTGGTTTTCATTTGAAAACCCTAGCAAAGAAGAATGGATGCTCCATCAAAAGGTTTTCAAGTTTCCAAGGCAAAGCACATGATTGTGAGATGATCATGTGAAGGAATCAAAACCTAGAAAATCTAGTTAGAGGTAATACCAAAAACTTCAAAATTCTTATCAAGAATTGAAGCAAGAAGGTTCTCTAATTAAGATGTTTTAGAATTTTGGATAAGTATCACCCACACATTAATGTGAATATAAAATAGGGTGGTATGGGACACCAGATTTTATACTCAGATTGATGTAGGAAATGTTGGAGTTAGACGTCTGCGGAAGCACGCGAACAGCACAAGGAAGAAGAAGAAGCTTGGAGCACAACACACAAGACTGAATGTATTACTAGAGAATGTACAAAGATAAGTAGCCCATTAGGGCAATAGGCGTATATACAAGCCGGGGGAAAAAAACCTCCTAAAGAGGGAAAAAAGTGCCCCGGCAGTCCTAGAGTGTTCACACACATCACTACCTAAATATATCAACAAATCCCCCCTGGGAGTGATGCGGTGAACAAGGAGCTGGCACTCATGTATAAGGAAGTGCCAAGCTATGTGGAAATCACTCCACAAAAGGAAGTAAGCCCAAAGCTTTGCAGAAAGCTTCAAACTTCTCCCTAGGCAGAGCCTTCGTGAAAAGGTCTGCAATGTTCTCCTGCGTGGGCACATATGCCAAGCTGATCTCCCCAGCAGAGAACCTCTCCCTGACATAGTGATAATGCACCTCAATGTGCTTAGTGCGAGCATGGAACACAGGGTTCCTTGCAACTGCCAATGCGCTCTGACTGTCAGTGAAGATGGTGGTGGCAGAAGACTGGCCAACACCCAAATCAGCCATAAGGCGTCTGAGCCACACACACTCAACAGTCGCTGTGAAAGCTGCCCTATACTCAGCCTCACAACTGGAAGTGGCCACAGTAGGCTGCTTCTTGCTCAACCAAGATATACATGAGCTACCAAGCATGAAGCAAAAACCACTGGTGGACACACGAGTGTCATAGCAACCAGCCCAATCTGAGTCAGAAAAAGCATGCAAATCTGGCGGTAGTGATCCCCCCTTGGGATAAAACAACCCAAGTAGCCGAGTACCACTCAAGTAGCGAAAGATGCGCTTAACCGCTTTCCAATGCGTGACTCCTGGGCAATGCATGAACCTGCTCATCTGTGAGACAGCAAACTGAATATCTGGCCGAGTAATGCATAAGTAAATCAAGCATCCAACAGCCTGCTGATAGAGAACAGCATCAAATGCATCTCCAACATCATGAAGACTCAATCGTAAACCTGTCTCCATAGGAGTGCCAATAGGCTTACAGTCTTCAAGGCCAAAACGCTGCAATAATGTGTCAATATATTTCGTTTGACACAAAGCCATTCCACCATCAACGTGCATAAACTGAATGCCCAAATAGTGATGCAAATGCCCTAAATTAGACATCTCAAATGAGGCATGCAAATCAGCCTTAAAATCAGCAATATGTGTCTCAATAGGACCAGTGAGCAGCATGTCATCAACATAGACAACAATGATCAGAAGCACATCATTAGCACGCTTAACATATAAGGTGCTTTCAGTTGGACTGTTCTGAAAACCATGTGCAATCAGATAGGCATGTATCTTCTCATACCAAGCACGTGGTGCTTGCTTTAAACCATATAACGCCTTCTTTAACCTGCACACCTGGTTTTCATGCCCTTTCTGCACAAAGCCACGGGGCTGAAAAACATACACTTCTTCATGCAAGTCACCATTCAGAAATGCTGTTTTAATGTCCAACTGATGTACATTCCAACCATGACGGGCTGCAAGTGCACAAATGCTCCGAACAGTAGTCATACGGCATGTAGGTGCAAAGGTCTCATCAAAATCAATGCCTCTTTCCTGCGCATAACCCTTTGCAACAAGCCTAGCCTTATACCTGTCAACTGTACCATCAGGTTTACGCTTCAGCTTGTATACCCACTTAGTGCCAATGGCCTTCTTGCCAGGAGGCAAGTCACATAAAGACCATGTACCATTCTTCATTATAGCATCATATTCAGATTGCATAGCAGCCATCCAATTTTCTGAATTTTATGCTTCATCAAAAGAAACAGGCTCATTCTCATCACAGAGACTAGATGCAGCCATAGCATAGCAATCTGATGCAAAGGAGGCACTATGAGAGCCTGAACGAGTACGATATGACAAAGGTGTATCTAATTTGCTGTCACGCAAAGTCTGCACCAGCCATTTTGGCATAGTTTTTTCCTACTCAATATCAGCTCTCTCATCAACAAGTGCATCATGTAAATCTGCATCAGAAATGGAATGATCTGCATCATCATATGAAACCTGCAAAGGCTGAGAAGTTGCCTCATTAGGACCAGCACTAGCCTGTCCACCTGTAAAAAGAGGCATCAAAGTATCATACATGTCTTTGGAGCTAACAGATGTCTCCTTAGTACATGAAAGCAATGGCTGAATAGCATCTTCCACAAAGACAACATCACGGCTAACCAGAATGTGTTTAGTCTGTGGATGATACAGACGATAGCCTTTACTTTCAGAACTGTACCCAACAAAAATACATTTTACTGCCTTATCATCCAATTTTCTGCGATGTTGTTCAGACACTAATGCATATGCCAAACAACCAAAAACACGCAGATGAGCAACAGATGGCTTGCGGTCATGCCAAGCCTCATATGGAGTGATAGACTGCAATGCTTTAGTGGGACACCTGTTCAGTACATATGCTGCACACATGACAGCCTCAAGCCAGAAACTATGTGGTAAAGCCTGACTTTTGACCATGCACCTCGCCATCTCCATGAGTGACCTGTTCTTTCGTTCAACAAATCCATTCTGTTGAGGTGTATACGGCACTGTACACTGGTGTTTTATCCCACGTTCAGCCAGAAATGCATTAAAATCTGAAGACATATATTCCCCCCCTCGATCAGAACGGAGGGTGCCCATTTTACATGCTGACAGATTTTCAGCCAAAACCAAAAACTGTTTGAAGCACATGAACACTTCGGACTTTGCTTTGAGTGGATATACCCATGCATGCCTGGAAAAATCATCAATGAAAGTCACGAAGTAAAGGTAATTTCCAAAAGAGGGTGTCTGCATAGGACCACAGACATCACTATGTACAAGCTGTAATTTCTGCGTAGCCCGAACTGAACCATCTTTTGGAAAGGACGAACGCTGCATTTTGCCCAAAATACAGCCTTCACAAACATGTTTTCCAGGTGCCTCAAGTTTGGGCAAAGAGGACACCATTTCAGATTTCTGCAGGCGTAACAAACTAGCAAAGTTCAGATGACCAAAGCGTGCATGCCAAAGCTTTGCATCTGACATAGCCTGAGAATCATGAACTGCACATGCCGAATCATTCACAGATCTTTCATAGTCTCTGAGCTTATACAGCCCACGACATAAAATGCCAGAAGCAATAATCACATCGCCATTTGAGAGATCATGGACTGTACACCTGTCATCAACAAATTTCACAACCAAGCCAATCTTGGCTAATGCAGAAACTGATAACAGATTCTTTTTGATCCCTGGCACAAATAAAGCATCTGACAAAGTGAAAGAACTACCATTAGCAGTAGTCAGAATGATCTTACCAACTCCCATAACAAGATAAGCGGAGTTATTGGCGCATGTGACAGTATTCCCTGTAGGAGCAGGCTCAAGTGAAGAGAAGAAACTGCGCTGCGAGGTAATATGTTTGGTCGCCCCACTGTCAAAGTACCAAACATCTGAGTCTATTACAGACATGCACTGATCATGAGAAGATGGGTCAAAACTGCAGACAGTAGTAAACGCCCATTCTTCTTCCTGCACAAGATTTGCAGACTCTGTTTTTGGTGTAGATGCCTCTGCAACAACCATTCCAGCCTCTTTCTTCTTTGCCTCTTTAGCAGCCAGTTTTGGACAGTTCTTTATAATATGATCATTTCCTTTACAGTACTTGCAGAACAATTTCTGCTTTTCTGATTTCTTTTCATCTTTATCCTGGTTCTTCGATTGTGCAGCATTTGCAGATTTCTGCTTACTAGTAGAAGAGCTCCATTTTCCTTTGCCCTTCTGACTAGCCAGGAAAGCTTGATCTGCAACACGCATAATGGACCTGTTCTACCTGGACTGATCTTCCTGCAACAGAACAGAGACTAATTCCTCAAATGACAAGGCATTCGGATTGCCTTTCATCATCAACCGAAGAGTAGAGGCAAAACTCTGATATGAATCAGGAAGACCATTCAGAACGGTCTGCACAAGTGAGCTATCTGGTATAACCTCATCAGCAGAAATCAATTGTTCCTTCAGGTCTTTGATCTTTGTTACAAAGAAAACTGTCCATAGAATCACCTTCATTCATGTGCTCACTCTCCAACTGTTTTCGGAGGTAAGCAACACGAGCCTCATTCCTAGCCTGGTACAAAGTGGTAAGTGTATCCCAAGCATCCTTTGCTGTTCTGCAAGAGCGAATGTGAGGAATAATGGCACGTTTGACAGACAAAGCTATCAATGCATGTGCCTGGGCATCTCTGCCATCCCAACGGATCTGCTCTGCAGTAGGTGCAACAGAAACAGCAGCACGAATAGGAATCTGCGGAATATCATCTTCGACACCATCTTCATCAGCTCCAACACCTGTATTTGCAGTACCTGTCGTTACAGGTGTAACAGGACGTCTTTCAACACCCTGCACAATGTTCCACAATCCTTTTGCAACCAGTACATGTCGCATCATATAAGCCCATAATGGGTAGTTGGTACCATCCAACTTATCCTCAACAGCCAACATACGGAATACATCACTGCTTTCAGCCATGGCCAGTGACTAAAATACCTTGATGCAGAAAATTGACTGTATCTAAAAAAGTTGAACGGAACTGCCCAAACGAGTTCTGCTAGACCTGTAGCAGACTTCGAGACGCTTAAAGTGGCGAACAGAAACTGGTATATACCTTTGGCACAAAAGGACGAAATAGCCTGCACAAGCACTGCGATAGTGCATTCGGAGGCCGAAATGAGCTCAGATCGCGATTTTGGCACCACAGAGCAAAGCCGTTTTGATCTCGGAAACACCCTGAGTATGCTCACCAAATTTCGTGCGAATCTGAGACTGCAAACGGAGGAGTGTCAACGGCGCCCTAGAAGAAGCGACGACCTGCTCTGATACCAATTGTTGGAGTTAGACGTCTGCGGAAGCACGCGAACAACACAAGGAAGAAGAAGAAGCTTGGAGCACAACACACAAGACTAAATGTATTACTAGAGAATGTACAAAGATAAGTAGCCCATTAGGGCAATAGGCGTATATACAAGCCGGGGGAAAAAAACCTCCTAAAGAGGGAAAAAAGTGCCCCGGCAGTCCTAGAGTGTTCACACACATCACTACCTAAATATATCAACAGGAAAGATGGTACGGGACATCGGACCGTGGATGATACTTATCTTTTGGTCCTAGATTGGATCTTGAAAGTCTGATCCCCAATAGAGTTAAAACTTCTAAGAAGGAGTTTAATTCAAGAAGGATAAAAGTAGTATCTTAAGATACTTCAAGATAACTTCAAGATCAAGGAAACTAAAGATATGAAGTAACTTCCAAGATCTTCTTAGAACACTTCAAGCTTAAGTGTTATCTATAAAAAATATTTGATAAATTTCTAAAAAAGTTGGACTTTGATTTTCAGTTCATGTTTTCAACAAAGGATTTGATTGACTAAGTCAAACATCAAGTTCCTAATGTAACTTGGTAAATTCACTCTTTTGATTCAAAGAAATGCACAAGAATCACATTCTAACTAAGAAGTTTGAATATGACCTAAACTTAGTCTCAAATGATGCATTATTTGACTAGAAAACTCATCAATTGAACCTTAGTGGGTCGACACACTGATGTTGGTTACCACACTAGTATCTTGTGGTTGGTTGTTGTTTTCGAGTTGCTTTGAATATTTTTGAGAATCCAACTTATTCTCTTAAAGATAGAAAAAATGCTTCAATATCCTATTGAAACAGATTTTTGAGAAATTAAAGTCTTGAGTCCTCTAGACTTTGACTCATAGCAAGTTTATGTATCTTCTTTGAAGTTTGAATTTCTTGTACAGAGTTTTAGTTATTTTTTTTCCACTTTCCAAATCTTTTGGAATCGGCTCAGACATGGTATCTGATTCCTTTTGCAAAAGACCATGGTTAGCTGGATAGAACTAGATAACTAAATTGAACGTCCTAGATAGATGTTCTGTCCAAGAACCTTTTTAATCTTCAAAAGATAATAGATCCAAGATTGACTTATTCCTTTAAGTTTTTCTTCAAGTTATAGCATAAATTATTTCCTAGAGTCCAGTATACTCTAGAATAGAGAAGTTAGGAATTGCTTAATAGATGGACAATTCCCAAGAACTTTTCTTTGAGAAAAGTGTCCTAAGTTGGACAATTTTCATTTTGAATTTGAATTGGTCAAGTTAGTATGGTTGACTCAATAGAAATGGTTATCTTTGTCCTACAATTTACATATGATTTTTTTTAATCCATTTGGACAAAGTACTGCTCTAGCCGTGTGAAAAAAATCAAGTAACTGTTGGATCAGAGTGAACCATTATACAATAATCCAAGTTAGATGTTTGCGACAACCAAACTTTAAGTGTTCCAAATCGAATTCAAGTGAATCAAGAGTTCTCAAAATCTTGTGAGGGATATGAATCCCACCTTCAATACTAATTCCATGCATTAGTTATGTCTAGAAATGGACTAGTAATTTGTATCCACCTAGTTCACATGTTCGTGCCTCGATCACACATCCAGAAACTGTGAATTGGTCAGGGCTGTATTTAGATCCACCATTATTCTTCATTCACTACTTTGTACTTTGACTAATTCATCAAGGTGCAAGACTAGACAGTGCTTTGAATCATTTGGGCAGGGATGCCACCACAGAGATGAGACATGTTCTTTTAGTTCTAGAACATGACCATGATCTTCCAGTTTTAGAACATGAGGCTCGGGGGATGCATACAGTATGTATATAGCTCTATTTTTGAGGACAAAAATCTTTTCCAAAGGGGGAAAGAATGTAATAAAGTAAGTCTATGGTCTAGGAATCCGACTGCTTCAGACATATCTGAAATCGGATATCGTTTGGTCACTTGTTTGTAGGACCAAAGATCTCAAGAATAGACTCAAGCATGAGTTCATGTGCTCTCATATTCATTTGATTCACTTAGCCTAGTGGTTAAGTCTCATGGTTGTGAAGGAGGAGGTCTTGGGTTCAATCCCTATGGGGACCATGGGGAGAGAGTTTTGCCCAAAGAGCTCTAGAGCCTTCTAACTCAAGTTAACATGAGTTAACTTGAGACCAGTGGACTTAACTCGAGAGGTGAGTACACCAACCACTAGTGGACTCTAGTGGAAGGTAGTAAAGCAGTGGTCGAGATCACTTCAGCCACTAGTAGACTCTAGTGGTAGATATCAAAGGAGTGGAGGAGATTGCACATGCACTTGTGGACTCTAGTTACATTTGTGGTCCTCCTTGATTCAAGCAGCTGTATATACAGGCATAAGGTTGGGAGGAGAGTCATCCTTCAAGCACGTGGAGGTTGTAATCCTTAGGCTGTTGCATACATTTATTTGCATAACTTGCAAAATATACCCATATATCACTATCTAGATTAGAGCATCCTACCACATTATTACCTGTACTAAAGAGATGCTCTCTTATTCAAGTTGCATTTCCTACATAACAATGCCCACAACATTTGCATTGTATTGTGGATATTGTTTTACCCTCTTGATAAACAATCACATATGACCATTCTTTTCCCTTTCCCATAGTGCTTGCAAATTTCTTTATGAAGACTATACCTACAAAAAAAGGAATATAAATCAATATCAAATAAGATATTTTGATCAAAGTTGAGTCAAACAATTACGATAGACTTTAATTCTCAATCATACACCCATATACAAATTACAAGTACACATACTATTGTGAAGTAAAAATCATTGTTGAGTTAGACAATCACAATAGATTTTAGTTTTCATTCATACACACATACACGTTTACACATACATATACTTACACATACTATTGTGAAATACGAATCAATATTGAGTCAAACAATCACAATATATTTGAAATTCCTAATCATATGCACATAGACATACACAAACTATTGTGAAGTAAGAATCAATATTGAGTGAGACAATCACAATAGATTTTTCATTCACAATTATACACTCATATGCATACACATACTCATACACATTATTCTCAATGTTGAATCAAACATAATCTACCTATTTCTTTCAATAATAAATTTAATGCACCACAATAGATTTTAAATTCCTAATCATATGCATATACACTTACACATACTATTGTGAAGTAATAATCAATTTTGTATCAAACAATCATAATAGATTTTAAATTCCTAATCATATGCACAAATATTTACACAAACTATTGTGAAGTAAGAATCAATAGAGTCAAACAATCACAATAGATTTTGCATTCACAATTATACACTCATGCCTACACATACTCATACACACACATACATATACTATTATGAAGTAAAAATCATTATTGAGTCAAACATAATCTACCTACATCTTTCAATAATAAATTTACTATATCACAGTAGAATTTAAATTCCTAATCATATGCACATACACTTACACATATCGTGGTGAAGTAAGAATCAACGTTGTATCAGACAATCACAATAGATTTTGAATTCCTAATCATATACACATACATTTACACATACTAATGTGAAGTAAGAATCAATATTGAGTCAAACAATCACAATAGTTTAAACTATTTAATATTTATGGCAAAAAACTATACCTTGTTCTCTCTACGGCACTTTAAGTTCGTAAAGAACAAAGTAGCTTTTACGAAAAATGATTAAGAATCAATCATAATAGATTTTAAATTCACATATATATACTATTGTGAAGTAAGAATCAATGAGTCAAACAATCACAATAGTTTCAATTATTAAATATGGCAAAAATTTATAGCTTGTTCTCTCTATGACACTTTAAGTTCGTAAAGAACAAAGTAGCTTTTATGAAAAAATGATTCTAGTTCTACTGTTTTATAAAATATTATTCGATCGAATATTTTTCGATTGAAAAGGCTTTCGATCAAAAAAATATCGATGGAAAGCGTTTTTGATCGAAAAGGGTCAAATTCCCATGCAAAAACTATTCGAGTGTGTCCAAATAAGCTGATGTGTCCCTAAATAATTCAGTCGAATAATAAGAGCTTGCCATAAAATTCTGTAATTATTCACGAATAAACAAATTATCGAATAGCGAATAATGCAACCTAGCTTATCATCTGCCTTGATGCCATTGACTATTTGTCTCACTATTTGCTCCTCTTCAATCTCCTCTCCTATGCTTGCCAATTGATCAGCCACATCTTTGACTTTGGTCAGAAATGCTGAAACATCTTGCTTGGGTTGCTTCCTTTGAGTAGTAAACTCAATCCATAATTGATTTTTTCTAGCTCTTGTATTGGAAGAAAAGTATGAAAACAATGTATCCCAAGTCTCTTGGGAGGTTTTACAGTTCCTAATGTGTGGAAGATGGAATTCAGAGATAGAGTTAAGTAGATATGACCTTGCCAATGCATCTTTGGCACACCATGAGTTGAGTCTTTCAAGCTCCTCTCTTGTAGGTTGTCCTTTGCTTCTAAAAATGGGCATCTCATCATCTCCTGATTTGTATCCATAGAGACTCCTTCCTTGTAGATATGTCTTCATCCCCAAGGACCATTTCCTGTCCAATGTATCAATAAGAGAAGGGAAACCATCTCCCATTTTAACTCAACTTGCTCTGATACCACTGTTGGAAGAGATGGATGGATACCTCAAGGAAGTGAGGTGGTACTGCCAAAACTTGCTTTATACCTGCCCTATTTCACTTCAAGGTTATGTAGTAGGCCCTCTTAGCTTGCAAATGACACTAAATAAGTACCTATGTACTTTGGAGATGATGCTTCAAACAATTATATCAAAACAGATAACTTTGTAAATAGCTAGTCACTCAGAACTTGTTATTTTGGCCTTGACACTGTTGGATATTTTGCTTGTACAGTAGAAAGTAGTAAACTCCTTTTGATAATATCTAATTAGCTTAGATAGCTAATGATTCCAAGTGGAATCACTTAAAATGACAAACCATACATTGAGCAATCACTTTAGCAATTGGATGCTTACCCCCGATTTTTTAGGAACTGTGTAGAGAATGACTAGAGAGTATTCTGATGCAGATTTCTCCCAATTGGCTAAAGAGAATGTCTTAAAATTTTCACATCTTGAAGAAGACTTTGATTTGGTTCCAATAAGCTATAGAACATGAAAAATGATGGAGAGATCACCGAGATATGGTCATCACAAGTACATGCTTCTGAGTAGACATAGCAAAGATGTAGACCAATGTGATCAATGAAATGTCTATATTATATCACATGATTTTACAACCTCATTGGCATTACAATGATGCACAATCATAGTGAGATGAGTGAGCTATAGTGTATGCTCCTCAACCTCTACAAAAAATCAGAAAATGAGCTCCAAGAAGGGGAGCATATGGCCGCGAGATTCTTCAAGTCCTTTTATAAGGAGTTTCTTCAATTTTGAATTTTGAAATTCAAATGAGGCTCCACATAAAAGTACTCCTCTAAGTTAGGAGTGGTTCTAGCAAATGCGAGCCATAGCTTTTAGTTCTCCAAACTCCACGAGATGTAAGGAATTACAAGATTCAGGTAAAATAGCCTTTACAATGGTTAATGATGAAAATAATTACAAGCTAAGGTTCATATGATCCATCACATGGTGGTACATATCTTCTTCAATGTCTAGCCAAATGTGAAGGCTTGGATTTGCACCAACAAACCTTCTCTAAGTAGGTGAATCTACTTCTTCCCCATAATAGATGGCTTCACTAGATGCACATGGGTTTATTCACTCAAGCATAAAGAGGATGCCCTTTACAAGTTTAAGGAGTGGACAAAAAGAGTTGAAGAAAACTTTCCAAGTTCTTTGAAGATGATCCGATCAGATGGAGATAGTAGCTTTGTCAATCACAACTCCTGTAAGTACTTGAAGCAACATGGAATCAAGTATCAAGCTAAGCAAGATACTCAACAAGGTATTGCCTTACAAAAGATTTGAAGTATGATACGAATGGCCAAGGTTATGCTTCGTCAAAAGCAACTTGCACTCAAGTTTTGGGGTGAAGTAGTGCCTCAGTTCATATTCAGAATAGAGGATTTTCAGACGTCTTGAAGACTCAAACACCATTTGAGGCTTACTTTCAAAAGAAGCTGAGTGTGAGCTATTTCCATGTCTTTGGTAGTGATGCCTATGTCCAAGGCCATGATGATGATCGGCCTAAGCAGTACATTTTCATCGATTACAGTGAACGCAGAAGGCATACAAGTTGTACGACACAAAGAGTCACTCAGTTAGATTAACCAAAGACTGCATCTTTCATGAATACTCTACATATTCATCCCTTTTTTATCCTCCCATTCTCGCTTCAGAGGGGGATCATTCGAGTTTTGAAGAGTCACACTATGTGGAGCATGCTCTCTTTGGTCTTCAAGAAGATCATTCAGAAAAAAAAGTATGTCTTACAAAACATAAAACTTACATTCATTTAACATGCTCAGACATTCTCATACAATTTTTATACTCATAAATGCATGGTAACATATGCTTTTTTCATATGTGTTAATATATTTACATTTACTTAGGCTTATATTTTTCATACTCATGCATTAACTCTTGCTACACTCACATCATTTTCTTTTATTAATCTTACTTACACATGCACTTCATGCATACTTAAGTATCTAAGTAGGAATTCTTATGCATGTATACACTTAATAGAATGCATTTACATGCATACTTGTACCTCTCATTATGCATACACTTCTTCCTTATGCATATTTCTCATGTACACTTTAATTACTTTTATGTATACATGCGTTCATATTTATCCATGCATATAAACATTATATGCATATGCATTTGTTCATCATACATATATGCACATATGCTTTTTTCATGCACATATACCTAATTCATATGCCTGCACACAAACATTAACTCTAATATGCATGCTCATACACTATCACATACATTTAATACATTTACATTCATGCCTATCAAGCCTTTATGTACACGTAAACACATGCATTCATGCACACAAGCATACCCTCATCATTTTTATTGATACATGCATTATATCATTCATGCTCACTCATTAATACACATGCATATGCTTCTAATATTACACATTATACATGCATCACACTTTTCATGCTCATGCATATACTTTTATACATACATTTATACATGCATTCTTGCACATATGCATTAATATTCTGCACACATACATACATCATCAACACTTAAATGCATACACATATGCATTTCCATTTATCTCACACATACATTCATGCACTTCCACATATGTATGCATACTTTCACTCATGCATAAATTTATACACATACACTCATGTACATGCATGCTCATGCATATGCATTCATGCATAAAGTGCATGTATACTTCTCATAATCATACATGCATTTAGGATAGTTATGTGTGTCACTAACAAGCATAAGCACACTCTTAAGTACATACACATCATCTTAAATACACATGCACACACACATTAATTCATATCTGTATATATATATATATATATATATATATATATATATATATATATTATATATCATACTTACCACAGCTTTATGCCCATTGAAACACGTAATCATATATTCTGATTCATACTTTAACTCTACATTCATGTATATACTATCACACATTCTATTATATCATGAATATGCACACACCACCGACAAATATGCATATTCTTTTCCACATTATACTTATACTACATGCATTCTATATATGTTTTCTATAATCCTCATGCATACATACATGCATTTACACATATGCCTACATACTATGACTCACATGCATACACGTGCATACTTAAATTCTATATTTATGCACATGATCATGCATACCTTAAAGTTACTTATGCATGAGGTAATCATGCACATGCATACACCTATAAACCTACTTATGTGCACACATATATGTTGGAAAAAACCAATCACAAATTGGTGATTATAAAGAACTTGAAGGAATTCAATGATCAGTTTGAAGTGAAAGAAGTTACTTGAGAAAGTGAAGAAGATTTCAGAATGATAGCTTGTATACATATGTACATTACAGGTGGAAATTCTTGTAATCTGAGTAGAGATAATCCTTAGGATGATAAGGAGTAATGTAATAGACACGCGATAAGTCTAGAACTATGTGTATATAAGTCAATGATGTAACAAAATACATGAGAGAGAGTCATTAGAAGACAAGTGTAATTGTGATAGATGTGTAGAGAATATTTCTTAGAAAATTAGCGACGAGTTTTCTCTGAGTTCTCTCGATCTGATCATGTGGATCAGAAATCCTTTTGTACACATCTAATTTGGAAGTCAATGAAGCTATGTTCAAAGTTCCATGGTCTAATTCCTTTCATGCTGTGAGTATGATCAATAGGAACATGTATATGTAAAGTCTGCAGATGATCTCTCAGAGTCATGCACTTTTTCGTGTCAATGTTTTGCTTAGATCTCAGTGCACAATGTAAAGTTTTTTATGAGTCAGCATTCAAAATCTAAGTTAGAAGGTAAGGAAGCTATGGCTAAAAGAATTTAGCAAAACGGGATCTGTGCTGTGAGAAATCAACCTTAGAAGTTACCTATGTCAAAGTCGCTTATTTAGGAAGACAATTTTTTACATACTTTTGATCTTAAGGATCAAACTGAAGTTTTAATGATTCTTTTGAAGGATCAATGGTTGATATGATTGAGCAAAGGTAGTTTGGAGGTATGTATACTATTAGATTGAAGAAATTTGAAGATATGTACAGGTAATGAAGTCAATCTTTGAAGCAGACTTCTTGAAGAAGAAAAATTCTCACTCAGAGAATTGTTCATGAATGATTTGGTAAATGAGAGTAACATTTGTGTAAAGTTTGGTCTATAACTGATATAGAGGTGTTCTTAGATCAGTATGGATCAAACCTTTGGAGATGAAAAGGTGTCCAACAGTAGTATCAGAGCTGAAGCTGCAATACAAGTGAAGTAAAGGCATTGGAAGTCTCCACTGCTGCAGATATGGAAGTTCCTTCTAATTGAAGGTGGACAAGGACAAATTCTTGAAGATAACCTGAGGAAGTACAAAGCACGAGTTTGAAGGATAAAAAAGGATTGAAATTTCATATCAAAGGTACACTTTACTATCATAAATCATAGTAATTGCAGATACAAAAGATCAAAAGATGGGAGAAAGCTTGCAGATTGATAAGCTAGATAAGGAGAACTATCCAGCTTGGTCCAAGAGGATGGAGGCACACCTCATGAGCAAAGATTTGATGGCATTCATTACAAAAGAAGAAGAAAAGCCTGAGTTTGCAGATCCTAGTGTTCCAACTAGGGAAGAGCTTGCAGATTTGAAGACCTGGATGAGAAAGGATGCTCAAGCTAGGAGCATCATTTACATGGCTGTAAATGATTATCTTCTACCTCACATCAGAGGATTGGAAAGTGCAACAAATGTGTGGAATGCTTTGGAAGAGCATTTCCAAAACACAACCAAGTCAAGGAAGTCTTCATTATGGGTAGAGTTTACAACTTTTAAGAAGAAGAGCTCACAATCAATTTCTGATTATGTGGCAAGGATGAAGGATATTGCAGATAGCTTGGGAGCTGTAGATGAAGACATTGAAGAGGATAAGTTGGTAAGGCAAATACTTACAGGTCTGAGAGGAGATGAGAAGTGGAAGCCTTTCATATTGTCCATAGAATTGTCACTAGATCACTTTACTCCTGATCTTAATCAATTGCTAGGACACATGCTAACTTTTGAGCAGGATATTAAGGGAGACAATGATAGGAGTGCAAGTCAAGCTATGTACTCCAAGGACAAGAAAAAGAATGGCAAAGGGAAGCAGTCAAATGATGATGAAGGATCTTCAAGTCATGCTAACTTTACAAAAGGGAAGATGAACTTCAGAGGTAAAGGAAGAGGAGGTAAGAACAAAGATAATACTAAAGCTTGTTGGATTTATGGCACAACCAATCATTTGGCAAATGATTGTTGGTATAACAATCAAAATGGAGGAAATAATAATCAGAGTTTTAATCAAAGAGGTAGAGGAGGTAGAAATCAAAGAGGCAATTTCAGAGGAAGAGGTGGTAGGACATCATATGCTAGAGGAGGTGGAAGAAGTTTTTAGTCTCAGTCCTACAACAACAATTATTATAATTATGCATCTGATCAAAAGGATGACATGACTCTCATCTTGAATGCAACTCATGAAGCAGTAGGAGAAGAGCAAATGGTGTTTTATATTGACTCAGGATGTAGCAATCATCTGAGTGGCAATATATCCTTGATGACTGATATGGAAGCAAAGGTGAATGGACATACAGTTCAAACAGGTGACAATACTAAGCATAAGGTGGAAAGCATTGGATCAGTGAAGACAAAGAATGGAATTACACTCTTAAGCAAGGTACTTTATGTTCCTACTATTCCTAAAAATCTGATAAGTGTAGGGCAAATTGTGGAGAAAGGATATAAAGTCAGATTCACAAATGATGGTGTCTATGTGCAAGATCCAAATCAGGGATATAGAAACATTATTGTAGGTAAAAAGGAAGGAAGGTTGTTTACTCTCAAAGTTCAAGGTAATGTGGGACATGTTCTATTTACTTATGGAAGTCAAAAGATGTCTGAATTAGACCTATGGCATAAAAGATTAGGTCATTTCAATGAGAGAGCTATAAAGGAAATGTCAAGGAATGATGTGGTGCTTGGTTTGCCAAAAATTGAAGGGCAAAACATGGTGTACAAGTGTGAAGCTTGTCAATTAGGTAAAGCACACAAAAGTTCTTACAACAAATCAGGATACAAGTATTCAAACATGCTTGAGTTAGTTCATACAGATGTGTGGGGTCCTTCAAGGGACTATAGCATAAATGGATCCAGATATTATGTATTAATTGTTGATGATGCAACTAGATGGATTACTTTATATGGGATAAATCAGAAGTGTTCAAGACATTCAAGCATTATCATGCTTATGCAAAATGGATTATAGGACAAAAGCTCAAGAGGTTGAGATCTGATGGAGGGGGAGAGTATTTTTCTAAAGAGTTTGATGATTTTTTATGGAATGCAGGTATAAAAAGAGAAGTAACTTGCAAGTACTCCCCTCAACAAAATGGAGTTGCAGAAAGAAGAAATAGAACTCTTGTAGAGTTTGCAAGAGCAATGATGAAGGAAAAGAATTGTCCAACTTACTTATGGGCAGAAGTTATCAACACTGCAACATACCTTGTGAATAGGTTACCTTGTAAAGCATTGGAGGGAAGAACTCCTTATGAAGCATGGTGGGGTAAGAAACCTACTCTTGATCATTGTAAAGTATTTGGATGTTTAGCATATGCTTATGTTCCTTCACAATTGAGACATAAGCTAGAACCCAAAGCAGAGAAGTATGTGTTTTATTGGGTATGATGATAGACAAATGGGTTACAAATTGTGGAGTCCATCCACAAAGCAATTTCTTGTTACCAAAGATGTTACATTTGATGAGCAAAGCACATGGTATACAGGGTCAACAAATGATTATGCAGGTGTTGAAGAAATACAAAGGAAAGGGAAGGCAAAAGTAATTGTGTATGAAGAAGATATTGATGATGTTGATTATAAAAGTAAATTGCAGGATAATGTTGAAAATGGGCCAAGATTTGATCCAGAATCAAATATGGCTGAGACTTCAAGAAGTGCAGAGTTTAGAAGATCCTCAAGGGAAAGGAAAGAGCCTATCAGGTATAGCTATGATACATCTTTCTTAACAACAAAAGATTATGCCTACATTGTGAAGACAGAAGAGGATCCAATCACATATGAAGAAGCTAAAGGTAAACAAAATTGGGAGAAGGCAATGCAAGAAGAGTATGATGATCTACTTGAAAATGAAACATGGGAATTAGTGCCAAGACCAAAGAATCAGAAAGTCATTGGATGTAAGTGGGTGTATAAAACAAAAAGTTTTGCAGATGGTAAGGTGTCTAGATACAAGGCTAGACTTGTGGTCAAAGGTTATGCTCAAACTTATGGGATTGATTATGATGAAACCTTTAGTCTTGTTGCTAAAATGTCTACAATTAGATCATTGATTGCTATTGCTGCTTGTAAAGGATGGAAGTTATCACAATTAGATGTGAAGAATGCATTTCTGAATGGATACATTGCAGATGAAGTGTACATGGAGCAACCAGAAGGCTTCATGGATTCAATTGGATCAGATTATGTGTGTAAGATCAAGAGAGCTTTGTATGGGTTGAAGCAGGCCCCAAGAGCATGGAATTATAGGCTTGTTAAGTTCTTAAATGAATGTGGATTTCAAGCATCAAAGGCAGATAGTAGCTTGCTAGTGAAGGCAAGTGAAAATGGATACATATATATGTGTATTTACATTGATGATATCATTTTCACAGGTACAGATGATCAAGGAATTAATGAGCTTAAGAAACAAATAGAGAAGGAGTTTAAGCTAAGTGATTTGGGAAACTTATCTTATTTCTTTGGAATGCAGATTGTATATACTCAACATGGAGTATATGTTACACAAGAAAGGTACTTAAAAAATCTTTTGGTCAAATTCAACATGGAGGATTGTAGGCCTTCAAGCACACCATTGGAGGTAAATCATAAGTTAAGCAGGTATGGAGGTGAAGAATTCAATGACATGAAGAAATATCAGAGTTTGGTAGGTAGTTTAATTTATGCTACCTTGACAAGGCCATACCTATCATATGCAGTAGGTGTGTTATCACAATTCATGCAGTCCAAAGAAGACTCATTGGATTGCAGCTCAAAGGGTACACAGATATATCAAAGGAACCCTAAGTGAAGGTCTGTATTATGGATTTACTTCTGATACAAGAATTAAAGTATTTAGTGATGCAGATTGGGCAGGTGATTCAGATGATAGAAGGTCTACTCATGGGTATCTCTGTTATATTGGAGATAAGTTAGTTTCTTGGTGCTCAAAGAAGCAACATACAATTGCTTTGTCATCTACAGAAGTTGAGTATAAAGGATTGGTAGAGGCTGCAAAAGAAGTGATATGGTTAAAGACCTTGTTGATGAGTTTTGGAACTGACAAGAGTACTCCGATTATTTTTGGAGACAATATGAGTTCATTGTATTGGGCAGTTAACCCTGTTTTTCATGCCAGGACTAAGCATGTAGAGATTCAGTAGCATTTCTTGAGGGAAAAGGTACTTGACAAAGAGATTGAAGTGATGTATACTCCAACAAAAGAACAAGTTGCAGATATGTTAACAGAAAGCCTGGATGGACCTAAGTTACAAAGATTCAAAGAGATGGCAGGAGTGAAGAAGAATGGAATAATTACAATTAGTAATTGAGGGGGAGCTGTTGGAACAAACCAATCACAAACTGGTGATTATAAAGAACTTGAAGGAAGTCAATGATCAGTTTGAAGTGAAAGAAGTTACTTGAGAAAGTGAAGAAGATTTCAGAATGATAGCTTGTATACATATGTACATTACAGGTGCAAATTCTTGTAATCTGAGTAGAGATAATCCTTAGGATGATAAGGAGTAATGTAATAGACACGAGATAAGTCTAGAACTATGTGTATATAAGTCAATGATGTAAAGAAATACATGAGAGAGAGTCATTAGAAGTCAAGTGTAATTGTGATAGATGTGTAGAGAGTCTTTCTTAGAAAATTAGCGACGAGTTTTCTCTGAATTCTCTCGGTCTGATCATGTGGATCAGAAATCCTTTTGTACACATCTAATATGGAAGTCACTGAAGCTATGTTCAAGGTTTCATGGTCTAATTCCTTTCACGCTATGAGTATGATCAATAGGAACATGTATATGTAAAGTCTGCAGATGATCTCTCAGAGTCGCACACTTTTTCGTGTCAATGTTTTGCTTAGATCTCAGCGCACAGTGTAAAGTTTTTGATGAGTCAGCATTCAAAATATAAGTTAGAAGGTAAGGAAGCTATGGTTAAAACCATTTAGCAAGACGGGATCTGTGCTGTGAGAAATCAACCTTAGAAGTTACCTATGTCAAAGTCGCTTATTCAGGAAGACAATTTCTGACATACTTTTGATCTTAAGGATCAAATTGAAGTTTTGATGATTCTTTTGAAGGATCAATGGTTGATATGATTGCGCAAAGGTAGCTTGGAGGTATGTATATTATTAGATTGAAGATATTTGAAGATATGTATAGGTAATGAAGTCAATCTTTGAAGCACACTTCTTGAAGAAGAAAAATTCTCACTCAGAGAATTGTTCATGAATGATTTGGTAAATCAGAGTAACATTTGTGTAAACTTTGGTCTATAACTGATATAGAGGTGTTCTTAGATCAGTATGGATCAAACCTTTGGAGATTAAAAGGTCTCAAACAATATACATGCATGCATTCATACATTAGTTATGTACATGCATTTATATTTAATATTAAGATGCATCTATATAAACATTCTTCAAATCAATCATGCATGCATTTCACCTCAAAAAAACTCTTACACTAACTAAATAATTTAAATAAACTTAATTTTTGTGAATTTAACTATATGATTGCTATAATACTTATATGTTTTGTAACTCTTAGTTAACATTTTATGATTAAAACACAATATAACTATAAAAAAAAAAGTAAAATAACTACATCTCTCTCTCTCTCTCTTTATCTCTCTCCCTCTCTCTCATTCTCTCTCTCTCTTTCTCTCTCTCAGAAGGTCTCTACGATCTATAGTGTTGCCTCCATCTGTGCCTATCCGTGCCCTTTAGGAGCTAATCTATCTCTCTCTCTTCGTACATCCCGCGTCTAGTCCATGTTTTCTAATGGCCTAATTTACGAGCTTTGTGCCTTGCTCCCTCTGCATCTTTCATTACCCTATAATGGGCAAAGTTAATCTCCTCCGCACCAGGAGCAAGCCATGAGGAAGAACTCCCTTGACCTAGTCATTACCAGCAAGGAAGTGATCTTTTGACACATTCAATAAAGCTCCTGGAATTAGAGCGGACACACCTTGTCCCCATTCACTTAATCTATTCTCATGAGGTGTGTCGAATCTGTCTTAAAAAGGATTCTGATACCTTTGCCGAACTTGCAAGAGATGTTTAATATCCTAATGAAGGACATGGATGAGAGATGCAAACACTTCATGCATTCCTTGTTTGTAGCCATACTCTGGATGAATCAAGATCCATACCAACAAAATCCTCCTGAGCATAGTTTGACATCCGTAGCTCTGAAATAAGTTTCCATGCTCTGATTAGAGACGTGTCAAATCATTTTTAATTATCTTCTCAATCTCAGCATTTTTGAAATATCGTGCCCAGACACTTTTAGGGTCTTAAGATAAAGGGTTGCTAATAATCAAATTTTCACTTTTCTGAACATCTTCCAGTGAACACGGATCTACAATCAGACTTCTCCGCAGGTCTGCATACCTTCTGCAACCATTTACTGCAGCACAACAGAGAGAGTCGATGGGAGCTGGGCAAGGTGGAAGGACACCTAGAAGCACATGCCAACGCAGTCCTCGCAGATGCGATTCAGGTGGCCAGTTAGATCCTGATACTGAAGCATTGTTTAGCCGAGGGGATTCTAGATCAGTGCCGCATGCTTGGGAACTTGGAAGCATGCTTCCAAGGATTCATCACTCTACAATGCAAAGTGAGCACACTAATCGGGAAAATATGGATGTGAAGAGTAGTGAAAACTAGAAGATGAAACTAAGCGGACTGCATCACTCCCATCCTTGGGCGTTATCTTTATCACAATGATCCTTGAAGTCCATATTTTGTGGCTCTCTCTCTCTCCGTTCTGCTCTGATTTCATTTTTTCCGCCATCCATAACAGTTGATGGTGCTTCATTTTCTCTCTCTCTCTCTCTCTCTCCATCTCTCTCCTCCTACATGTCTATATTCTACAGTCGATCGGAGTCTCTGAACTCTCTCTCTCTCTGTCTCTCCCCCTCTCTGTCTCTCTCTTTCTTTCTCTCCCTCTCCTCTCTCTCTCTCTCTCTCTCTCCCTCTCTCCATCTCTCTCTCTCTCTCTCTCTTAGCATCCGCACCTGCAAGAAGATCATTATCTAAAACACACTTATTGAATCATATATATATACATAAATGCATACATGATCATGTGTGCACATACTATTAGTTACGTTATAGAGACTCAACATGCATCCTTAACTCACTAACCCATATCATTATGCATGCGTAGATCTCCTGGACTTAACTAACTTCTACTTTAACTCACACATACGTATATTATTTATATTAATGATAAAAGTATGTTAAACTTCAGCTCTTCATGTTTTTGTTGCCTACAGGTACTCAAGAAAGATAAGTCAAGTCAAAGGATTTAATCAAAACGATTTGAGAGAGATAACAGTTAATCAATCTGGAAACAAAATATTTTTATTTTTTGAATGTTTATTTGGATATGGAAATCTCTCCGACATCTGCCCCCACCAAACTTGCACATCGTCCCGATGGGCCAACCTGTAGATCATGGAAAGGAGCATCAAATTGTTTGGAAAAAGCTAATAAATTGACTTTATATAAGATGATGAAAATGCCTCTAAATTCAAATTAAGTTTCTGATAATAACGAGAATTTATAAAATAATTAAATATGAATTGGAAATTATTTTGTTCAATGCATAAAATAAAAAGACAAACTTAGAAAATCCTATAATAGTCATTTAGACAGTCGCATTACTTACCATTCCATTAACCCTGTTCACAAGTAATATTTAATTTATATAAGTATTCTATCTTTTATCTCTTAGTCGTCTGCCAGAGATTTCTATATAAAAATAAAGAACAATTAGAATTATTTCACCTGATTATGCTTCATCTTCATCATCATCTTCCAAGAAATCTTCATCAAGCTCTTACTCACTGCTTGCCCTTCTTTTAAATAGCTTTATTCTCTATCTTGTCTTTAAACTCATCATTTTTTATCTTTGTCATCTATAAAATAGCTTCGTAAAATAGTAAGTATTTTGTAAAAAGAAAACTTCCTTTCATTTAATCTAGTAGAATTTTGTTAATCAAAATGTTTCATATTCAAAGGACTCTTAAATTCTTTGTGTTTGTATTTTGTAAAAAGAGAACTTCTTTTGGTTTATCAAAATGTTTCATATTCAAAGGACAAAAAGAAAAAAATAACTCTTAATTTGTTTCATAATCTAATAGTTAAATTCTTTATATTTTTCATAGTTTATTTCATCTTCAAATTGGTGTTTTAATCATTTCATCTGTGTTTTTATAATGATAAAATCATCTATTCCTATAATGATAAACTTTGAGTTTTCTCGTTCAGTTTTATAGGTTTTGATTTTTTTGAATTTATGTTCATAGTGTTCTCAATTTGTTTAATAATGTTATCAAAAAGTTATTTTTCTATTTCATTCATTTGTTTCACACAATTTTTTGTAGTATCTTGTTTGATCTCTTCTCGCTTAACTCCCTCTTGTTTGTCATGTTTGTTAATTTGATTTTGTAATTCCCTAACTTTTTCTTGATTAAAAAGCTTCTCATTGGCAAGGAGCATTGGATCAAATGAAACCTCGAAATCTTCAAGTTTCCTTGATCCAACTCATATTTCATGATTGCATTCAATTTGCTTTATATCCAAATGTTCTTCCCTAATGGGTTCAAAACTTTGATTTTTCTCTTTGGTTTTACTACTGTTGATTTCTTTCATTAATTCATGTTTTGTTGTAGATGTACTCTCACTTATTTGTTCATTTTCTTTGATGTTTACATGTATGTTAGGTTTGGATTATTTTCTATTCTCTTCATATAGATTTGTTGGATTTGGTTTAGTCTGAGTGTGTTTTATGAATTCCTTCATTCCACCTCTTCCGAGATTTAATTGTAAAGGTAATAAATTCTGATAATTATAAATTTTTCTCTCCTTTTCAATCACTAATTTTTGTCTTCATGCATCTTCATATGACCTACAATCCGAAAATGTGTGTCCATACTGATCACACCAAAAACACTGCAAAGATTTTTTTTGAGTCCTATTTGGCATTTCTAGTGGAAGTTTAGGAGTGGATCTCCTAAATTCATCTGAATGGATTTCAGAAGAAGGGTATGCAGATAGACCTTGGTATTTTCTCTCATTTTCCTTAGCTTTAACTAAGTCTAATTCTTGTATTTGTTTGGACAACAAATCATATTTTTGGTTCATTTCTACAATTTCAACATTCATTTCTTCTTTGCATGTTCTTAGGCCCACTCTTAATAATTGGAGAGTTTCTGATATAGCACTTATGGTATCATGTAAAGTTGAAATAATTCTAAATTTATGTTATACCTCTTCATTAGCCTTATTCTCCATTTTGACAAATGTTTCTTTCCATGTTTTCAGTTTTTCATCAATTAATGCATTCACATATGCTTCAACACTCTTTGGAATTTGCTCTTGCAAGTCATTTGTGTAAGATTCATTACTTTTACTTTGATTTATAGTTTTCATATTTCTATGTTACTCAATTTGCATTACTCATGTTTTGAATCTGGTTAAATTAGCACTACAAAAAGCTGATGCAAATATGCAAAGAAACAAAATCTTTCAATATTTTTATGCGAGTGATAATAATCCTTTTGTTTTTTTTTTTCGTATGCTAACAATCAAAAAGTGCAAAAATAATAACAAATAATTAACTCAAGAAACTAAGCCTTATCTGTTTAGAATAAAACTCTTTTCGTGTAATAAAGTAATTATTTTTGAGTACTTTATCAACGTTCTTAATGCAATGATGTTTTAATGCTTTGCTAATGCAAGTGTAGTGTGACTTCTAATACAAAGAAAATAATCCTTATTTTTGTGTGATATGATTGTATAAAAATAAAGAAATTTGAATAAACATCTTATCTTTAGTGGCTTGATGTAGAAGGTCCTAATGTGTACTGTGATAATTCTTTACAAATTTTCTCAATAAATCAAACATAAGTACAAACTAAAAGTGATCGTGTATTAATGGTCTTCTTGTATGTTGATGGGGGGGAGAGGGGGGTGAAGTGTCGAGGATTCTTCAACTTGAATTGTTTCTCTTCCCGTGGAGGCGCTAAGTTTCCTAGGGAATAGCCCTCAACAACCAGGAAAAAGAGTAGGTAACAACAAGACCTTCGCTTGTCATTGCTTCTTCTTTCTCCACTCACCTGCAAACAAGAAGAAAATAAATTTTAACTTTTTTAATTAAGTCTGAAAGCACAACCAAAAATCCTTAGCACACTAGCATCACGTTTCACATTAGGTTCATCAAATCTCTCAAGTGGTGTGAAAGGAGGCAGCCGCTCATCAAGACTGACTTGCATTAGCAGAACTATGTGACTACACGTTGGGTGTTTTGTTGTGTACTTTAGGAACTATGATGTGTTTTTAGTGTGTGAAGAGTGATTAGCTATAGTTTAATACTCTATTTAAGTTAAGCTTATAAATCAAAGGTCCATAAGGTAGTGTAGCTCTATACCTAGAAGCAATATCTTGATATGATTGCAATATTAATTCTTCATTAGTTATCCTATCTTTGATAATTTCAGCAACATCGTTTTCTGTTTGCTTAGGTTGAGTATTTCTATTTAGAGATGCATTGTTTGCACACATGAGAAATAAAATATAATCTAATATTTTGATTGATAATTAAACTCTATTTGTAATAATATTAAGTCCTCAGAACCAAAATAATCCTATACAAGTGCTTTGAGAAAAGTTCTAATACATTTAAGGCCTAATAGACCTACTACATATCCTTTTGAAGAAAATCGTATACAAAAGCTTTGGTAAAAAAAAAACCCTAATATAGGATATTAAATCTCAAATGTGATAAAGGTAATTTAGGAGAAGCAACATGAATGCAGCTCCAAACTCCTAGTCAAAAGCTCGTAGGTTGCGTCAAGTTGTCAATGCTCATCAATCTTCCTCAAATGGTCTGCAAGAAGATCATTCAGAAAAAAACATAATTATGTCTTACAAAACATAAAACTCATATTCATTTAACATGCTCATACATTCTCATAGAATTTTTGTACTCATAGATGCATGCTAACATATGCTATTTTTTTTATGTATTAATATATTATATTTACTGAAGCTTATATTTTTCATACTCATGCATTAACCCTCGCTACACTTACATCATTTTGTTTTATTAATCTTACTTACACATGCACTTCATGCATACTTATCTAACTAGGCATTCTTATGCATGCATAAACTTAATAGAATGCATTCACATGCATACTTGTACCTCTCATTACGCATACACTTCTTCCTTATGCATATTTCTCATGTAACCTTTCATTACGTTTATGTATACATGGATTCATATTTATCTATGCATATATAAACATTATATGCATATGCATTTGTTCATCATACATATATGCACATATGCTTTTCTCATGCACATATACCTAAGGCATATACCTAATTCATATGCCTGCACACAAACACTAACTCTAATATGCATGCTCATACACTATCACATACATTTAATACATTTACATTCATGCCTATCAAGCCTTTATGTACAAGTAAACAATGCTCATACACATGCATTCATGCACACAAGCATACCTCATCATCTTTATTCATACATGCATTATATCATTCATGCTCACTCATTAATACACATGCATATGCTTCTAATATTATAGATTATACATGCATCACACTTTTCATCCTCATGCATATACTTTCATACATACATTTATACATGCATTCTTGCCCATATGCATTAATATTTTGCACATATATATACATCATCAATATTTAAATGCATACACACATTCTTTTCCATTTATCTCACACATACATTCATGCACTTCGAGATATGTATGCATACTTTCAGTCATGCATATACTTATACACATACACTCATGTACATGCATGCTCATGCATATGCATTTTTGCATACATGCATCTATACTTCTCATAATCAGACATGCATTTCAGATAGTTATGTGTGTCACTAACAAGCATAAGTACACTCTTAAGTACATACACATCATCTTAAATACACATGCACACACACGTTAATTCATATATATATATATATATATATATATATATATATATATATATATATATATATATATATATATATATATGTATATATATATATTTCATACTTACCATACACACATACTCATATATTCTCATTCATACTTCAACTCTACATTCATGTATATACTATCACACATTCTATTATATCATGAATATGCACACACTACCTACAAATATGCATGTTCGTTTCCACATTATGCTTATACTACATGCATTCTATATATGTTTTCTATAATCGTCATGCATATATACATGGATTTGTACATATGCATACGTACTATATCTCACATGCATACATGTGCATACTTAAATTCTATATTTATGCACATGATCATGCATACCTTAAAGTTACTTATGCATGTAGTAATCATGCACATGCATACACCTATAAACGTGCTTATGTGCAAACATATACATGCATGCATTCATACATTAGTTATGTACATGCATTTATATTTAATATTAATATGCATCTATATAAACATTCTTCCAATCAATCATGCATGCATTTCACCTAAAAAACCTTACACTAACTAACTAATTTAAATTAACTTAACTTAATTTAATTTTTGTGAATTTAACTATATGAATGCTATAATAATTATATGTTTTGTAACTCTTAATTAACATTTTATGATTAAAACCTCTCTCTCTCTCTCCTTCTCTCTCTCTCTCTCCCCCTCCTCCCTCTCTCTCTCTCTCTCGGAAGGTCTCTGTGATCTATAGCGTTGCCTCCATCTATGCCTGTCTGTCCCCTTCAGGAGCTAATCTATCTCTCTCTCTTCGTGCATTCCGCATTCAGTACATGTTTGCTAACGGCCTAATTTATGAGTGTTCTGCCTTGCCCCCTCCGCAGCTTTCATTGCCCTATAATGGGCAAAGTTAATCTGCTCTGCACTAGGAGCAAGCCATCATGAAGAACTCCCTTGACCTAGTCATTACCAGCGAGGAAGTGATCTTCTCACACATTGAATGAAGCTCGTGGAATTGGAGTGGACACACCTTGTCTCCATTCGCTTACTCTATTCTCATGAGGTGTGCCAAACCTATCTTCAAAAGGATTCTGATACCTTTGTCGAACTTGCAAGAGATGTCTAATATCCTAATGAAGGACATAGATGAGAGGTGCAAGCACTTCATGCATTCCTTGTTTGTAGCCATACTCTGGATGAATCAAGGTCCATACCGACAAAATCCCCCTAATCATAGTTTGACATCCGTAGCTCTGAAAGACATTTCCATGCTCTGGTTAGAGACGCGTCAAATCATTTTCAATTATCTCAATCTCAGCATTTTTGAAATATCGTCCCCAGACACTTTCAGGGTCTTGAGATAAAGGGTTGCTAATAATCAAATTTTCACTTTTCTAAACATCTTCCAGTGAACGAGGATCTACAATCAGACTTCTCCATAGCTCCGCATACCTTCTGCAACCATTTGCTGCAGCACAACGAAGAGAGTCGATGGGAGCTGGGCAAGGTGGAAGGACACCTAGCAGCACACGCAAACGCAATCCTCGCAGATGAGATTCAACTGGCCAGTGAGATCGTGATATTAAAGCATTGTTTAGCCGAGGGGATTTTGGATTAGCGTCCCGCGCTTGGGAACTTGGAAGCATGCTTCCAAGGAATGATCACTCTACAACGCAAGGTGAGTGCACTAATCGAGAAAATATGGATGTGAAGAGTAGTGAAAACCAGAAGACGAAAGTAAGCGGATTGCATCGCTCCCATCGTTGGGTGTTAGCTTTATCACAATGCTCCTTGAAGTCCACATTTCGTGGCTCTCTCTCTCTCGCGTTCTGCTCCGATTTCATTTCTACCGTCGTCCATAACAGTTGATGGTGCTTCATTTCCTCTCTCTCTCCATCTCTCTCCTCCTGTGCGTCCATATTTTGCCATCCGTTGGAGTCTCTGAACTCTCTCTCTCTCTTTCTCTCTCTCTCTGCATCTGTACCTGCAAGATGATCATTATCTAAAACACACTTATTCAATCATATATATACATAAATGCACACACGATCATGTGCACACATACTCTTAGTTAACTTACAGAGACGCAACATGCATACTAAACTCACTAACCCATATCATTATGCACGCGTAGATCGACTGGACTTAACTAACTTCTATTTTTACTCACACATACGTATATTATTTATATTAATGATAAAAGTATGTTAAACTTATGTTTATTATATAGGTTAATTATTAAAAAGTTATTTTAATTATTTATTTATAATTAAACTCGTCTTTTTAATCTATATATATTAAATATATATTAATTAACCATATATATATATATATATATTTATAATATATATATATATATATATATATATATATATATATATATATATATATATTATATTACTATTTATATATAATAATCATATATATATTACGTATTTATATCTATTAATCATATATACATATATCGATATTTATTCACTATATATATGTAGATACTAACCTATATATTATTAATGTTCTTGGAATATATATAGGCACTTAGGGTTAGCACACATGCACTAGGGTTTCTTGCACCCATAAGTAGAGAAACACATAGGTTCAAACCCTCATATACTTTAGGGATTCCTTCCCTTATCTACTATACTCACAAGATAATGAAATCTTCACTTAATCTAGCTCTTCATGTTTTTGTTGCCTGCACGTACTCAAGAGAGACAAGTTGTCAAAGGATTTAATAAAAAATATTTGAGAGAGATAAAAGTTAATGAGTCTAACTTCTGAAGTGTATTTCTCTCATTGTCAAAACTCCTAATTGAATGTATTACTTGGGTTAGCTTAATTATCTTTCTACTAGACGTTGTGCAGAACTATTTTACTCAAAATATAGTTTTCTCAGAGAAGTGATAATTTTTAAGTAGCTCCTTCCATAAATGGAAGGTTTTCTCTTCATGTCCATAATCTGCAAATATTCTATCTTGTCATAAAACTCTAACATATGGATTCTAAAGGAATATGTTCATTTCTTATGCATCATCTAGAAGTATAAGAAGTCTATTAATGTTTCCAAACAAGAAAGACGTAGGTATAGAGTAAAGTTTTGCAAAGACCAACTCATGTCCACACTTTTCCATGACCTCATTACATAGATGACACATTCAATTTCTCTTGCACATGGAATGTACCAATATAGTCCATGTATTAAACGAGTCGCATCAAACACAAGGATATTGGCCGTCCTCAGATTAAGCCTCTAGAAAACATGTTTAAATTGTCTAGCATACATAGTCTACCAAAGTTATCCATGTGCCAAAAGCGTCCGTGCAATGCACATGGATAGAGTGTCTATCACCATTTTATCACAAGGAACCATGTCCATCTAACTCTCAGCTTGCATTGCACTTGATCGAGTACTGAAGGCTATGAAGTGTGATGCCAAGTCGAATTATGCACAAGAGGATAGGCTTTAAAGTGTCGGTATCCAAGAGGGCACCTACTTCATCACATCAATCATACATTTTGAAGTAGATTGGTCAATGTGCAACAACAATTACCATACAATAAATATGAGAAAAATCATTGTCCTAACTTCAAAACCTTGAAGATGCCTTGCATGGATGTCGTCTCTCAGAATCCCTAAAGTGCAAGAAGTGTTATTTTTTAGTACATGAACTTGTCATTTCGAGGTACGTGATGTCCAAAGAGTAAGAATAATATATAATTCAAATTTTCCCTCTTTGCCAAAGATTCCATTAGGAAAAAAGAACCTTGCATAGACCTTTTCGATTGAGTAACTAGGGATGGACCAATCAAAACAAGGTCTTGGCCATAGTCTATATCCTATAAATTACTAGGCTGAAGGGTGAAGATAGGAAAAGATTCCCCTAGGTTTAGGGTTATCGTTTAGAAAGAGACAAAATCTATAACCAGCATAGGCCCAAAAATTCAAAGTAAAAGAAAATTGAACTTTTTTTAATAACATTCAATGATCTCTTATCACTTTCCAAGTCAAGAGTGGTATTTTTTACTCCTAGTTCAAAATCCATGAAATAATAGTGCTCAAGAAGTGACTTTTGTTTTCAAAAAAACTCAAAGCACTCTCTTTTTCTTTCTTGACACCTTCCATTTTCATACCCAAAATCCAAAAATTCATCTTGCTCCTCTCTAGTCCCAGTCTACTATCCCAAAGAGCTCAATTTCGTCTCCCACCTTCCTCATCCAACTATGCGTGCAATTACAAAAATTTGGGCTCCCATGGAAACCTCTACAACTGTAAGTGATTGAATGATGAAGTTCACACAATGACATGCCACAATGTCAAAACAATTGAATGAAGTTGGCTATGATAGGTTTTTTGCTAAGGTGCATGGGTGTACATGCAACCATCTGGATTTGGTCCTAATTGTGTTTGGGATTGTTGTAGAACATGTCTTCAAAGTGTTAGTCATGATGTTGGAAAACTCTACTAGAACTAGATATCCTATCCATTGTGAGTATTTCTATATCATTTTGAATGCTTCATGGTGTTGAATATCTTAGTGACCAATATCTTAGTATGTTTCTCTTTGTTACACTCAGATTTCCTCCTAATTTAGTGGAAGAGAAACCACTCCCCAATCTTATAGCCACTTTAAAAGCACTACATGCAAACATTGGGACATCAATGATTCGAGATTTACCTCCTACTAAACTTATTCGTGAAAGGATCCTCTTTTATACACACAAACCATTGCTCCTTCTATGGATGATGATTATGGAAGGTTATGGATTATTAAATTTGATAATCTTCATGTTCTAGGGTTGCCATAACCTAATGTTTTGTCCATATCACCTTTCAAGTGTAAGATGATAATGGACATACAAAAATCTTTGAAATTCATATGAGTATCTAGATATGTAGGTTTACATTGGACTCTATCAATCCATCATTTCATGTTTATATTTCAAGGTCTTCCTTATATAGAAACTCCTACAATGTTCGTGTGTAAAGATATTACATATGAGATAGAAAACATTTTAGTAGGAGAAAAGTGGAGTTACATAGAAGGATTATCAAAAGGGGATAAATATCATTGTAAAATTGGTGACACGAGTATATCATTTAGCTACTTTAAACCTTGTGCTTTTTGTATGTTATATTTTACTATGATCATTCAATGTGTACACTTGAAGAGTAGATACCTTCACAAAGCTCTGAAGTGAAGTAGCTGGATGGTGATGCACCATAGTGTGCTCTCCTTCTCGAGAGCTCCACGATGACATCCTCAGAGTAGACAATCGAGCTCCAAGTGCCACACACAGTACTCCGCAAATAGGTTGCAGGATATGCAAAAAAAACACAATACACAGGGAGCATGAACATGAACTTCTTAGATGTTACAAATGTAGTCAACCTTATAGTCTCTAGTTGACCATGCGAGTATATATTTTATTAAAGAGTATATACAAAAGTGTCTGGTGGCCATTTGGCCTTTCACATGGACACTAATAGTAACAATCTCCCACTACAGGCCAATATGGCCAAAGTAACAATGGGAGAAAAAATGAAGAATGATAAAGAATACATAAGTATACAAACTATACCTCCCACTTGATGGGCATGTTACATAGTATACAAGTGAGTGTGTAAGATCATGAATCAAGTAGCCCCCATCAAGTACAACATTGTCGAAAGCTATCCTCTGGTAGAGCTTTAGTCAAAGCATCTGTAGCATTATCTCGAGTATGAAGGTTCTCAAGAATAATGCACTCATTGGCTAAGCAATATCTAATGAAGTGATACCTCACCTCAATGTGCTTGGACTTTGCATGATAGACCAAATTCTTAGCCAAAGCAATGGCATTGTTACTATCACTAAGCAAATGAGGTACATGTTGAGGTAGACCCATATCACAAGCAAAACAAGAAAGCCACACTGCTCCCTTACATGTCTCACTTGCTGCAACATACTCGGCTTTTGTGGTGGAAATAGCTATACATTCTTGAAGACGAGATCTCCAAGAGATAGTACCTCCAACAAAATGAAAAATGTACCCTGACGTAGACTTATGATTGTCTACGCAACGAGCATAGTTAGAATCTATGTAACCAATAATGGACGCTTTTCCTCTACCTAAGCATAGACATTTGTCCTTAGTGCCACTCAGATATCTCATAATCATCTTGATCGCTTCCTAATGTTTCTCGCCAAGATCAAACATATATTTGCTCACAAATCCCACGATAAATGCAATATCTGCTCTTGTAGCTACCATAGCATACATGAGACTACCAATAGTAGACCGATAAGGAACTTCGTTCATGAATTCCTTTTCCTCATCTGATTTGGGGCAATCATCCTTGCTCAATTTTACATATGTGGATAAAGGTGTACTCAATGCCTTTCCACCCTACATATTAAACCTGTGAAGTACTTTGGATATGTCATCACTTTGAGACAAATATATGCATCTTTTACTCCTATCACGAGTAGTGAGCATGCCAAGAATATGTTTAGCATCCCCCAAATCCTTCATATCAAATGTCTCACTCAACTTTTTTTTGAGAATTGACAAGTCATAAGAGGACTTTCGAGCAATCAACATATCATCGACATAAAGTATCAAGCATATCAAGCTTCCATCTGAGCATCTCTTTGTGTAGAGACAATGATCCTCATTGCTCTGAGAATAGGCTTGAGACTTCATAAAAGCATCAAACTTTTAGAACGATTGTCTAGGGAATTGTTTAAGTCCATATAAGCTCATCTTGAGCTTAAAAACTAGACTTTCTTTGCCAAGAACTACATAACCATCTGTTGTTCCATATAGATCTCATCTCTACGATCCCCATGCAAGAAAGAAGTCTTCACATCCATTTGGACTAGCTCTAAGTCCTCTATTGCAAGAAAGCCAAGCAACATGTGCAAGGTAGTCATCTTGACCACTAAGAGAAGATTTGCTCAAAATCAACACCATGTTGTTGCTTAAAACCCTTTGCAACAAGTCATGCTTTATACTTTGGAGGAGCACTATCTAATGTGAATTTCAGCTTATCTACCCATTTACAGTGTAAAGATTTCCTTCCCTTTGGAAAAGGTACTAAATCCCAAGTACCATTCTTATGAATAGAATCCAACTCACTCTTCATGGCAGGCTCTCACTTGACATGATGTGTTGTTTGCATAGCCTCTTTGTAGCAAGAAGGCTCACTAGCATCTGTTAGCATGACAAAATCCAAACCTAGAACATATCTATCAGGTAGATGTGAGACACATGTAGAGCCTCTCAATGGTAGCTAAACAAGAACATTTGTAGACTATTCTGATTAGACAATCTCTTGAATATCCCGATGTCCAATATTCTTATGCATGCTAATTGGAGGACTAGTATCCTCAAATACCATTCTTCTCACTTCAATCTCCTCAGCGGGTTGTTTATGCATTTTAGACTTATTGAAAATGACATCACTACTTAAGATTATTGATCGTGTTTCAGGATCCCATAAGCAATATCCAAATTGTCCTCCTAGATACAATTGAATGGTAGACCTAGCCATTTCATCTAAATCATCCCAATCATCTTCATCCATGTCAGTAGGCTTCTTTGAGATTCCATGTACTAACTTCCATTGCCTGCGTTAAATCAGCATATCTTTAATCTGATTCTTCCATAGAGAAAAGTTTGTGCCATCAAATTTTTGGATTCAGAAATGGTCTTTACCCTACAAGTTATAGCTCTTCCTCACAACACTAGCACTAGAACCTGATCCACTAGATCTACCTGAGATCTCTGATGCCATGATGGTAGAGAATTGAATAGAATGATAATGGAGCTAGAAAAGTCCAAACCCCACTAAGGCTCAAAGAAGGATGACCAAGTGTCAGATTCTAGGAGAGAATTCAACATTCTTCGTAGAAAAATGAATTAATGAATAGTAATGACCAACCAAAAGGAGTATGTGAGAATAAAGGTGCTCATACCAATAAGTGTATCAAGGAATAAATCGATCACTGTATAGATAACAAAACCAAAAATCTGGAAAACGTTTGCGAGAGTATCCTTTGCAAAATGAGCATATGAGGAGTGTCAAAATCTCATAAAACTACAAGTACTAATATGTTTACTTGGATAGTGAATCAATGACTCCATTGCATATAATCAATTACCTGAAAGAAGCCAGCTATGCTTATCGAGCACCTATGAACAACTATCATACATCTCCTATGGCTAGGCTGAGTAAGTCTTCCACCTACATCACCAAAGAGACCTTGAGATTTGGGTGTCTCCCAATTAAGAAAACCTCACCACAACTCTCTTTATCAAATGTAAAAGGATTTATGCAAAAACGTAACCACTATATCAATGACCACATGGACATACATAAGCAATATCCACAGAAACATACCTAGTGTGCATGTGCTCAATATATGCACTAAAATGGTACTCAAAAGATGCAATTCACTACTCAAGGCCAACAACACCTGTAAGTGTTTGGCAACTCTGTTCTTTAGGCCCAAAAACTTGCATAGACTTGCAGTGGCCGCTCCCACCACAACTAAAACCTTTCAAGAAACCTATAGATTAAGTAGTGTGGCTGAAAAAACAACCCTAAAAGGTGAACATTCATTGTTAGAGAAATACAATGAACACTCCTCTTGATGTTCTTGGACCTGTGTGAAGAGAACTATCCACGAAAGTACTCCAAAATGGCTCCAAAACACACCTAAAAAATGCTTCAAAAATAGGCTTTAAAAACAAAGAATGAAACTTTGAGGACCCAAAACATGTTGCAGATAGTGTCAACCTTAGTCATTCCCTTCTTCAAGCATCGCAAGAGTGTTGCTTAGTGGCAAGAGATTGCCACAGTTACGCGAGCTCTAGGGGGAACAGTACTAGGATGGGTGAACTCTCGTGAAGTACGGAGAACTTCGTCTTCCTTGATCATTGAGGTCCTCCCTTCTGCGTAGCCAATGGTGCCAACGATGAATTCGATGACTCGGATGACAATGTATGCCTAGGTCTATGCCTTGGTTGCCACCTTACTTGTAAGCCTTGGAGAAACCCTTGGGTCAAAATGCTCTAATACTAGTGAACTACTTCGAAGGTGATGCACCACAATGCACTCTACTTCTCAAGAGCTCCACGATGATATCCTCAGACTAGAAAACTGAGCTCCAAGCACTGCACACAGTACTCTGCACAGAGGCTACATAATAGGTAGAAAAACACAATACACAGGGAGCACGAACACAAACTTCTCAGGTGTTATGAATGTAGTAGAACTTACAGTCTGTGGCTGAACAGGCCACTTTATCTTTTATCAAAGAACATATACAAAAGTGTTTGGTGGCCATTTGGCCTTTCACATGGACACTAACGGTAACATGAAGGATCTTTACTTTCCTTTGAAATTAATGCAAAGTTACCCAATATGATATGGAGATAGTTTTAGTTAATAAAAAGCCTCTCCCTCACTCTAAAGAAGATTCATGAGGGTGTTTACCAAAATGACAATACATCTTTCCCTTATACTTTTCATAACAGAACTCGTTGTTTACTCATTAAACGCACTCAAAGAAAATAAAGAAATATTTCTCTATTTAGATGGCTAACAAGCATGTCTATGAATTGCTCTCCTCGATCGTATGAACCTCTTATCGAGAAGACTCTCTAGTCTAATGGTTTTTATGCTATATCGTCTTTGATTTTGAAGAACCCAAAGTATTCCTTTACATGTAAATTTGACAGCATGTTTTAGCCTTTCCTAAATAGATTACAGGACGGATCATACTATTTTAAAATTTCTAGATTCTTTAGATCCATATAGATTTTAGCAATTCACGAAACAACAACTTTATCAAGGAAAGGTTAAGCAACTCAAACGTATGCTTAAAAGAAGGGTTTCTTTAGTTGAGGATTTCAATTTCACGATATAGTTTTCAATAAACTCAAAATATGTAAAGAAAAAACATGTACATTTCCACTCAGACCCCTTTTATCTTCAAATTCATGGAGTCACTTGAAGGTTGCCATGCACATTCGACAAAGAGGGACAATTCGAATGACATGCGATCCTTACCGTTCCATTTATACATGCCTCAAAACGACGCGTTGATATAGTAAAACATAATATCTCCTGCCTTACATGGATGCCAGGCGATGGCGTCCATGCAGGGTATCTTGGAGGGTACGAAAGTCAGAAGGACAACTTTCATCTCTATTTACTATATGGTACAGCCTCTTGCAAGCCTGTAGACTCAACCTATCATCACACTCCATAGCCCGCTGTACTTGAGCTAGTCAGCTACAGGCTGAAAGCTAGAACGACGTGCTTCCTTGGGATCATGGTAATAGACAATCTGTCCATGCGCACTGCATGGACGATTTTGGGCGCATGGAAGGATTCGGTACAATATGTGCTACACAAATTGAACGGATTTTCTGTACCCTTGATCCAAGGACGACCAAGATCCTTGTGTTTGAGGACTTTTCTGCATGGAGAACTTTGCTCCACTACATGTGCTATAGGAATTGATGTGTCTTGTAGAGGCTTCATGTGAGGATCATCAAGATCCTCGTCTTTCGAATACCTTTTCGTGGAGCACGCCATTGCAGCGTCCATGGCCTAGAAGAGCAGGAAGCATTGGTAATCTGTGTGATATTCACTTCACAGGGAGGTAAAGTTCAGAGACGCAAAGCATGGGACTTGAACCTTCTACCTCCTACAATAGAGGCAGATGTTTTACCCACTAGGCCACACGTTCTTGGTAGAACATAAATCGCATTTTCATTATATATTTTAATATGATGCATGTTCAACAATCAAGGTATGTGCTAGAGGTATCATACATAGGCTAATTATGCCTTTAGAGAATAAAGGACAAGGTATGCACATCAAGAACAACAAAGAGGTGTTTTCTTCTAGTAACGCATGAGCACATAAATTGTTTTTCATGTGAGTCTATATACTTGATATAGAAGTTTATCTCAAGTCTGCACAAGAGTGCTATGATTATGATCATCAATGCAAGTATTAAGTGCTTGTATATGATTGGTTGTGATGAGCTTAATGAATGTGCAAGAAGCACAATGAATAGAAGGTCATCCATAGATATTCACTTTCACAAAAAGGTGGATACTATGTAAAGAGTTGATTTTTCAATGAGACGATTTGGATGGTTAATTGATTTGCATTGATCTAAACGATCATTATATGCATGGATACATATCCATGTCATAATCCATCCAAGATAATGAATGAATTTGTTTAATCATAAGGATTAACATGTCTCGTCATTTTTAGATTTTAAGAAAAAAATAATTGAGCAAATAGTTAGTGAGGTAGCAGCCTCATAGAGATTTGAATGCTACTCTTTGAGGGAATGCCCAAATTTATTGCAATTTGGAGGCCAAATAGCTCCTAGGATTATCTTGAAGTTGACCAATTTTCAAGTAATTTGGAGACTTTTAGATAGGTCCAATGACCTCTGTACTAAAAGTGCTGCTTGTAGAGGTAGAGGCTTGAAACAAGTGACATAGGCCTATTACAAAGGGCATTTCTCTTAATTGGTAGATCCAAATGGAGTGATTTTTATTGAAAATGCAAAGTGGATAGATGCACATTGTGCATACCAATTTTTGATATTTTTGAAGATCATTTGATAGGTCAAATAATCTTTGCACATCAGAGTGCAGCCTTTGGAATTTATGAAATGACCAGAGACCATGTCACCTAGACGTGCTTGGTTCTCTTAGCTCATTTACTCAAATTGAATGATTTTTTTTCTAACATTAGCTACAAACTCCAGATAGTGTGTATAAAATTCCAAGATGAAATGTTTCTCCATTTAGGAGATATAAAGAAAAGAGTAAAAGTTAGCCTCTGCAAATGTTTAAACTTTTGGAGGTATATAGGCTTAGTATTTTGGTCATGGTGAAAGATCCAAATCTCCAAATACTATCAAACTTATATCAGTAAAGTTAGAGAGAAGCACTATATGCTATTAAAATATGGAAGAAATTGGACATCATTTGATAGGTCAAAGGAGTTATTCTTCTTAGACCAATCTCTGGCGAGGATTTTCCAAAGAGTGGTACATGTGTCTGATGAGAACATGATATTTTCATATTGGAAACTCCAATTTCAAAAATTTTTATCGAAGAAGCTAGTCCAGTGTAAACCCTATGATATACCCCAAATTCAAGAATTTTGAAATTTACCTTCATAGTTGGAAGATATTTTAAAAGTGCATGAGCATTGTTTCTAGGCTCACCTAAGCACAGGTGTAGCAGAGATAGAATTATACTTTTGAATGAGTATTTTATTTCATATTGAATTGAAATCTTGTGAGAACAAACAAGATATGTTGGCATAGAGTTGGGCATAAAGAAAATGAAATTTGAAATTTTTTTGATCAGTCTAAGGGCTTCAAGAAGATGACCCTATACATTTTCAGAATTGGTCATCAAGTGTTCGGCCCTTCCAGTAAAATGGTTATAAATCTCTGAGAAAATATCCAAATCAAGTGATTTTTGTGCTTAATGAAAGCTTGAGAAAAGTTACATAAGGTTGGAAAATTTCATACATTTTGCATAAGTAAATTTTATTAAAAATAATAGTTAATATGCTGCTATTGGAAGTTGTTTATGCAAGAGACATTGTTGAAAGGAAAAGATTTTCCACAGGTTTTTATGTTATTTCTTTTAAGATGGTGTGATCACCATGGGCTAGCTATGCCCTAGATACTTGTTTATTGATCACTGGTTTTTGGTGACCATTCTCAGTAGGACAGAGGAGACTCTGTCAAAATTTTCAAGAATATATATAGTGCCATGAGAGCATGGAACAAGAGAACTTTGCTAGTTGTTCTCATTTCATATAATTGGATTCATACAAGTTGTATAAATTCCAATTTATTGTGAGTTAATATTTTGTTCAAGTCACATGAGTTGATTTCTCATGCAAGGCGCATCCTTCACAACTCTAGTTGAGTTGATTTATCATATAATTTCTCATTTCCCAACTCAAGATGAGTTGATGTTAGAGATAGTTATGAGTGATAGAATCATAGGAATGACTTTGTTCTTTCCATCAAGGGAAGGAAACACTTCATGATTTCATTTATTATTATTCATGGTTGTGAGTACTCACCGATCTATTCTTGTATTTTTTTGAGAGAAGTGTTCGACTTTAATCTCATACACGCATCTATGTGGGGTATAAAGTTTGGTGGTATGGGATTTCAAATTTTGTATTCTACCTAGGTGTAGGATAGGTGGTATGGGAGAGAATTCTCTGAGATTGTATTTTTGTTATGATTTGGAGTTCATTTATATGATCTTCTAGTATCATCCTATTATTAGACAACAGAGGGGCAGTTGAGACAGTCACTCTATATGTGATCACAAACAAGGCAAGTCCAGAGGCTAGTAGCATAGAAGCAGAAAGGCAAGGTTTGAACATAAGAACTATGAAGAACAATTTATAGAGTACGTACTACTTTATTTCATATGCCTGAGAATAGGCCATGGTTCATACATAATATGTATGAGGTGAGCTAGATCCTTAGCCTAGTGGGCTATGAGTGTGCACACATCTACTTACCATTTTTCAGAGTATTTAGTGGACTTACATTTTGGTTCTCATCATATTTGGGAGTGCCAGATTATTACAATAGTTTACTTGAGATACCTCATGCGTAGTTAGGAATGATTTGATCATAGTGATGATCAAATGGTAGTCAGAGATAAAGCAAGTTTCATCCACTTGGAACATCTTACATGTTATTATTGAGAAGGTGGTGGTAGTTCCACTAGTTGCTATACTTTCTTAGCATGTCTTCACTTTGCACGATGGACTTCGTTCCACAAAGTGGATTGGGATTTAATTTGCATGGGAAATATTTTGATCCATAGTTTGGATTATTATATATGATCGATCGAGATGTGGATCCATGGTTTGGATATGACTGATTGAGATCTTATTCCATAGTTTGAATGTGATGTATTGAGGTCTTGGTCCATAGTTTGGATCACTGACATATTGATATCTTTATCCATAGTTGATAAATTGACATATTGATATCTTGGTCCATAGTCTGGATCGTTGATAGATTGTCATCTTGAATTCATGGTTTGGATCATGCTGATCGAGACTTTCTTGAGTTTCATTTTCATTATAGTAGGTAAATCAAGTAGATTTACTCGAGCGTAGGGATAGTAAATCAAGCAGATTTACTTGATCTTAGAGATAAAACACTATTTGGAAAAGATTTCCATTTATCTTTAGTATTTTCTTCCACAGAGAGTTGGAACATAGTCACAATGTTTTGAATGAGCATAGTATTTTTTTCATTACTCTAGTGGAGTAAGTGATTTTTCATGATTATACCATATGAAAAGATGTCATTGGACATTTCATGGAGATAAGGGCAAGATGCCGAGGTCTCTACAGGTGACAAGTTGTCACAAGTTAGTGGTCAAGGTCTAGGCATAAAGAGTCCGAGGATATTCCGAGTACTTATGTTGCGCACCTATGGACTCATTGGGCCTCAGAGGGATTCCTAGAGTAAGCCCAAGGCAAGGACTACTATTTGTCTACTTTTTGAGCATCTCGTATTTTAGACACCTACCACACTCTACTTTTATTATTTGGAATCACAGATTTTGATTCCTGGGTTTATAGCTCCTTCTATATCATTGAGGACAATGATCTTTAGAAGGGGGAGAGAGTGTTATATTCCAGAGATGTACATGCTTAGAGGAACGAGAAGTTCCTTGCTCGGTGGATAACCAAGGCCAAAAGCCAGAAAGTTCATACGAGGTGCCTACTCATGATGGCCAGATGAGTAGAGGGGCCTTAGAGAGAACTCTAGATGGTGACTAGGCAAGGGCTATAAATCGAGGACTTGTGCAGAAGGTGTTGCCACATGAATTCAAAAGGAAATCGAGCAGCCTAGTGTAGGGAATTCATATATAATAATCGAGATTGAAGTTGAGTTTTACCTTGACCTATCATCCTTCCTTTGAAAGAATATTGAATATCTAGACAATGGGAAATATTACACATAATCCTTGCTTCGCAAGATGCAAGATAGCAAACAAAGATCATTATCTGACCGGCTTTTCTCTTCCCTAGTGTAAGAATATATAGAGAGTCCCCATCTCCCCGATACAATTCGATACGAACAGCATTGATCACGAGGTCAACTTTATTAAAGAGAATTGTACCTTCTGCACCTACATACAACGCTTCCTGATCTCTCTCTCTCTCTCTCTCTCTCTCTCTCTCTATATATATATATATATATATATATATATATATATATATATATATATATATATATATATATATATATATATTGCTTGAAGAACATCATAATATTGTATTTATGTTCGAGATATTTTTCATTACTACAGAAGTGTCACGTAAAAGCGTGATCCCAAAAAGATCTCAACTTGCCACATTAGTTTTGAAGCGTTTAACAACATGAAGCCCCAATATCATATGACTAGGAAATAGAGATCGGTAATAGGCAATTAGAAAGAAGAAGTCAACTTGGTTTCCTATCTTGTGAGTATGCCCGATGGAGCAAGGGGAAATCTTGGGAGATAGGATCCTATGGACCCAAGATCTTTGCAATCCCAAACAACTTTGGAACTATGATAAAAAAAACATTGGATCAAAGAGGAGGAAATTTCATATATACGTCTAGGAGTGGACCTCTTCTCTATCATGCAATCAATTCTTTATAGACATATGAATTCTTGGAATGGACCATCTCATCTTTTTCCTTGCCTATTCCTACCAAAGGAGTGGTCTAAGACTTTGTTGCTTTATAGAGTTTAATCTAAAATCCTAGGGCTTAACCCTTAGGCCAACATAACATCTCCTCTCCCTTGGTTCTATTGTATCCTCAAAATTTTAATTGAAGGACTATGGAAAAGACTCTCTAATGGTTTCTCCCCTTGGTTCCTATGTAACTTAGATAAATAAATCTATATGCATTGTTTTCCTATATCCTTTCCCATAACAAGACACTTGTGATGGTAGAAAAATATTGGGAAAGCATTCCTGAATAGTAGGTACCCTCTTCCATGTAACACTCTCCTCAAAACTATCTTTTTGGTTGATCATGCACACTTTTTATAAGTGATGTCTCGTCCATTTCTTTGAATTGTGTAGAACCCTTTCTAGTTCATATGGAATAAATGCAATTGAGATGAGCTCTCTAGTTTCATAGTTTGGGATATGGTTGTTTGATTCTCCAACTTTCATTTTTGCAAGATTACATGAATGGCTTGATGAATTTGACTACCCTCCTCCAAGGTGGAGCTTTGTTGTGTACCCTAGGTCAAGTAGATGATTGGAACACCCAACTTACTAATCCGAGTATCTCACCTAGTTGGCGGCTTGGAAACCAAGATAGAAAGCTATGGGGGGGAGAGAAATGTGAGACAATTAAAAGAACATGGAGTAAAAACTACTACGCAACTTTGGAAAATATATCTGCTTGTGTGTCAAATAGCCCTCATGTCGAATATCAAAACATGCAAAATTGAAGATTATACATATTAGCATACATAGACCTAGAAAAGAAGCACTCAAACAGGAAACAAGCTTTGAGAGACCTCGCCAATGCATTGGTGGCACGTGCAAGCGTGGAGAGCTCTAATATAAGGTATTGTTAATCCTACGCATTCCCATGCTGAAAAAAAAGGAATGGGCATGACGAATAACTCTTGCGCCTTGCAAAGAGAGTAGTTGAGTTCAAATCCCCTATACCACATGTGTAAATAAGAACAAAAACAAAAAACAAACCAAAAAAAAGTTGCAATTGAGTTTAAGGGCCATTTTTTCCATGGATTCAGGTCCTTTATAAATCGTTCTTGCCAAACAAGATCGGCCTCATTGATTTTTGCATGTGTATAATTGAACATCCTACCTATGAAGTTTAATTTGTGGTCTGGATCCTTCTGGGTTATTCTCTTAATATATTAACGAGTGTATTCCTTCACTGTACCATATAGGATGTTAAATGGCTTCATTATTTTGTCGAGATCCTGACTTATTATTTTTGCTTCATTCATTACACATATCACAACTTCTTTGAACTCGTGTCATGCGAGACACGGATAGTTTTGATCGATCTCTATAGTGTATGCATTAATACCTCATTAGGATCTTCCATCTTATGTTAATGAATAGGAAAATGAACTATGGGAAGAGAAACAGATGTACTAAAGTCTCCTCAATAGCCACATTAGTTTTTTTCATCATTGGTGTCCCCATGTTCATCGTTTGTTTCCTTTTCTCATTCTGGAGCTATGCTATTTGCTCTAAAGGTGAGCAATGACTTGATCGTTTTCTTGTATTTGGATCTTTACCTTGGTTTATTCTTTCTCAACTTTGATCTCGCTCTCACATCTCTTCTTTACTTATTATGCAGCTTGGCCTACATTGCTCCATGTACATCTTAATTGAATCATTCAAATGATTTCTCAATTCACTTGTATCCCTCATGTACCTTTCTTCTATTCTGTCTTTTGGTGCTTTCTCATCCTTAATTTATGAAAAATAATCTTTCCATTTTCTTCTTCAATGTTTAGATTTCTTCATTGTCTTCTACGTGACTTTCTATTGGCTCATTAAGTAGTAATGAAGTCGATAAGTCCTTGTTTTGGTTCCTAAGCGAATCAAATTCCTCCATCAATACTTTGAAATGTCAATCAATCAATTTTGCTCTAATAGCCATGTGTACCTTTAACATCTTAGTTAGAGCATACTTGCTTCTAAGATCACCAGTCTCCATCTTTATCTTCTCTGATTCTTGAGTAATTTCCTTTACTTTAGATTGCCAAGTAGCATTTTCTAACATCAGTGTATCTACCTTTACCGTTTCTTCCTTCAATTCTTTCTTTGCCTTCTCTAGTTGATTCCACGACTTCATTGGTTGGTCAAAACGTTATTTGCTCAACACTTTGAACCTGTTATTTTCAAACTTCACTTGCTCATATTCTTTATCTACCTCCATCAAATCTTTTTTTGAGTCCATTGCACTTTGTATCATATGCTTGACTACTGATTTCAATTGTGCTTCATCAATGTTTATCCATGTTTTGGTAGTAATGGCTGGTTCTCATGTATCCACCTTCTTTCCTTGAACTATTTGTAATGTATCATTAAACGGTTGCCTAATATGAAGATTCACATTTGTTTGGTCCTCACTCTGCACTCAAGCTACTTTTGAACTACTTTCAGCGGTGTTGGCATCCATGTTGGAAAGTTGCACAACAATCCTAATAGGTAAAATGGACTCTTAATCCTTGTCTTGTTGCTTGAACTCTAATTTAACTTTGCTATCCTCAACTCTAGTTTCTAAAGACACTATTTCTTTAATTTGTAGCTTCACGGTTGGGTTGATTCAGATTGAAAGTCCATGCATGGTTTAGCAGTATGTATTACATCCTCTTCTTCATTTTCTTGTTCTTGTTGTTGGCTCAAGTTTTCTTGATCATCTAGCATCAAATTAAGCTCTTCCCATTTGCCATCATCATTTGCATACATTTGTGAATAAGCATTCAATATTGATTTTTCATCTTCACCTTGCAATCCCAAATAAGATCTTGAGTCATCTAGTCCCAATCTTGCATATCTATACATTCCAAAGAGTCTTTTGCCATCCATTTCTTTTCCTTTAACCTCATTAGTGTTTCTATAATGATAAACCTGAATATTAAGATTTACCTAGCCCTGACTGAATGGATGAGTGGCTTGTAGTGCTTCTTCTAGTCCCTTTTATCTAATGGGAAATGGTTGAGCCAAAGTAGAATTTGGTAGTTTATGAGCTCTATTATTGGATGATGTAGCTTTCCCTTCATTATATTCCTTTTGTTGCTTTGATCGTCCCATTTGTGGCATTGTAGGCTAGTACTAGATTCTTATGTAGAGCTTACTACATTTTTGGGATTGGGTACAAATGCACACTTAACTTAATTTGTCATCTCCAAGGTAGTGGGCATGTGATGTACTTGATCCCAAATCTTAACTACATGATAAAAATGCTTAATGAAATTTTTCCATTCAAGACCTTCTTGATTCTAGATTAGTTTTTTGCTTTAAATAATCTCTCTTGGACATAGGGGTCAAATTTATTTGGTTCCCCACTTTTTTGACAATGTGTGATAATAACTATACCATAATCTTTTGAGGATGTGCATATATGTTCATAATAGGAAAACCGAAGTGCTAGTGTAATAGGTGCACTTCTTCCTCTATGTCAATTTTGTTCTTATCTAAGAAGTTCCCCTTCTTCACATCATGATTTTCATCTAACACACCTACCACACCATCCTTTACCTATTTGAAGGTATCTTTAATGCGTCCATGAGTGAATTGCATTTTTCATAATCTTCCTTGCAAATTCATGACTTGAGATTTTGGTATGAAAGTTTTTTCTATAGCTAGATGCAATGTGTTCATAACCTGAGTGCACCTCCCAATATTTGTCTTGTAAATTGTTAGCCTTAGATACACATGAATGCTTGATTCTTGGCATGTTTCTAAATTCATGGTCATGTTGTGGATAATATGGAAAGCATGATTCATCAATAGGAACAATAAATCTCTTTCCATTATCCAAATAGTGACTAGAAACAAATGTTCACCTACTTGTTGACCATACCTACACCAACGTCTTCCGGCCTTGATGGTACACACTAGAGAAAATTCTCCCGCTTGAGGTATCACCTTGGTGTTTTTAGAACCATCTGCATTCAAATCATGAAGACTTGATTAACTTGAGAGAGCATGAAATCCATATGGAGATCCATAGTGCTCATTTACCTTATTGCATTACTTAGATAATCACCTTTCTGTTCCCTAATACTTGAATACCATTTTTTTTAATTTATATGAAAAAATAAAACAATTAGATTAGTGATAGCAGAAGCATAGAATTAGTTAAAGTTAGTAAAAGAACAAAATTATTATAGTACAATGGAAAATCTAATCTCCTTTCTAGGAGATGTGCACCACAAAAATAAACCTTCGAGAAGCCATGTACTGAATACAAGGCCTTGTAGTGTGGCCCAATTGTGCATACTCTAGATGCATTCAGCTCATCATGTGTGCAAAAATGGCACTCCTTCTCAAACTGACACTTTGATATTATTTTCTTTTGGTCTCCACAATTGATATGTTCTTGTAAATTGATGTTGATCTCCATGTGTTCTATCTAGCTTTGGCTTAAGTGGTGTTTTCTTTGTCTTGCATCTCCATATCAAGTTGCTCTAATCATTCTACTTCATTGGTTTCCATGACTTTGGTAATATTTGATTGTTTGGAGTCCTATAGCCTTTGGTTTGAGAACGACTCCCTAGTTCAATACTTTGCAATTCTCCTTGCTTACTTTAAGGTTTTGTTTGGGATCCAAGCTTGTTGATTAGGCCTTTGGGCTTCTGTGACCTTCTTTAGTACCCAAACCTAAATTGTCCATGAATTTATTGATTGCTTGTGTATTGCCCCTCTTCTTGGCTTCTTCCTTCTAGTAGTCTCCACTATGGCTATCTTTGGATTATTTGATGTTTCTTAAGTTGCTCCTTGCAAATCCATAACTATTTAACTCCTTTGGTTTGTTTCGTCCAAGTTCTTCTCAATGTGCTGCTTGACAATGACTCTTTAATCCTCTCTTTGGAATTAAAAGCCTACTATTTCTCTCTTGAATGCTATCTTGAAGAGATAATGTGGATTGAGAAATGGGTTCATTGCATGAGACTCATTCTCATGATCTATTTGTTGCATGACTACTTTTGAAACATTGGAGTTTTCTGTGGGGACGTTAAGGAAGAGGATCTTCATCTATGAAGCTAAAGAATTCTCTATGCCCAACTTTGGTAAATATGTGTCCTTGTTCTAGATTCAAAATAACCTCAAATTCATACATGCATTCTTTTCCTAGGACAAGCTCTTGTGGTAAGTGAGAGTCTTGAGAGACTAGGAGTTCAGTACATTGCATTGTGTTATTTCCTAGGTGCAAATATATGATTACTTATCTTAAGAACTTAATATGGTTACCACCAATTCCGATTATGTATGGTTTTGTAAATTGATAGATATCTTAAGTCTTTCCACTAGTGAAACAAGAAAATTTCTCAAAGTTGTTGTCACATCAATGAGAGAATCCACTAGATGGTATTCTTCATTTTGAATTCCAAGGTTTTAGTATGGATGTCTTGGCATGTTACCCAATTTCTTGATGTTTGGTGCCTGATAGTTTGTTATGGGGATTCGTTCTTCACATTTTAAGTATCTTTCCTCTTTTTCTCTAATCCACTCTTTTCATTTCCTTACTCTTTCAGCAACTTCTTGTCTAGCTTCTCCCCAAATTCTCTCTTCTTCCTTCTTACGGAGTTGAACCCCTAAAAGTCTTGTTACACACAAACACGTGCAAATCCTTCAACACGAGCACACATACGATTCTAGTCACGAATTCATAAACATTACATATACTGACTCAGAGAAATACGTGAGGAATGAGATCTATATATGAGAAAAAAGTCTTCAAAGAAACAAGCACAACCAATTCTTTTTTTATCAATCCTTCTCTCTCTCTCTATGCATTCAATTGTGCTCGATGCCCTTTTCTCTCAGTCTCTGTGCTTGCGTGTGCATGGCTATCTCAGGCTCTCTCTCTCTCTCTCTCTCTCTCTCTCTCTCTCTCTCTCTCTATGCATTCATTTGTTGTGCTCGATGCCCTTTTCTCTTAGTCTATACACTTGCGTGTGCATGGCTATCTCTGGCTCTCTCTCTCTCTCTCTCTCTCTCTCTCTCTCTCTCTCTCTCTCTCTCTCTCTCTCTCTCTCTCTCTCTCTCTCTCTCTCTCTCTCTCTATATATATATATATATATATATATATATATATATATATATATATATATATATATATATATATATATATATATATATATATATATATATATATATATATATATATATATATATATATGCATTCACTTGTTGTGCTCCATGCCCTTTTCTCTCATTCTATATGCTTGCGTGTGCCTGGCTATCTCTGGCTCTCTCTCTCTCTCTCTCTCTCTCTCTCTCTCTCTCTCTCTCTCTCTCTCTCTCTCTCTCTCTCTCTCTCTCTCTCTCTCTCTCTCTTTGCATTCAGTTGGTGTGCTCGATGCCCTTTTCTCTCAGTCTCTGTGCTTGCATGCGAATGGCTATCTCTAGTTCTCTCTCTCTCTCTCTCTCTCTCTCTCTCTCTCTCTCTCTCTCTCTCTCTCTCTCTCTCTCTCTCTCTCTCTCTCTCTCTCTCTCTCTCTCTCTCTCCCCTCTCCTCTCCCTGACCTCTCTCTCTAAATATATATATGCATTCAATTGTTGTGCTTGATGCCCTTTTCTCTGAGTCTTTGTGCTTATGTGTGCATGGCTATCTCAGGTTCTCTCTCTCTCTCTATGCATTCAGTTGCTTTGCTTGATGCCCTTTTCTCTCAGTCTCTATGCTTGCATGTGCATGGCTATCTCTCGCTCTCTCTCTCTCTCTCTCTCTCTCTCTCTCTCTCTCTCTCTCTCTCTCTCTCTCTCTCTCTCTCTCTCTCTCTCTCTCTCTCTCTCTCTCTCTCTCTCTCTCTCTCTCTCTCTCCCCTCTCTCTCTCTCCCTCCCTCTCTCTCTCTATCTATCTCTCTCTCTACCTCTCTCTCTCTCTCACTCTCTCTCTCTCTCTCTCTCTATCTCTCTTTGCATTCATTTGTTGTGATGGATGCCCTTTTCTCTCAGTCTCTATGCTTTTGTGTGCATGGCTCTCTCTCTCTCTCTCTCTCTCTCTCTCTCTCTCTCTCTCTCTCTCTCTCTCTCTCTCTCTCTCTCTCTCTCCCTCCTTCTTTTTATGCCTTTCTCTTTCAATTTCTATCTCTCTCTCTCTCTCTCTCTCTCTCTCTCTCTTTCTCTCTCTCTCTATGACTCCATTGTAGGTTATTCAAGAAGTTCAGTAAGCATAAAATATGGCTAGTTATTATAAGTACAATTTTCATTGTTTGTATATCATTTAAATTGTTTTATTTTCACTAATTCACATACTCACACTTAGTCATTCATATGTGCATATACGCATATGCGTGACCATGCACAATCACACATAGTCACACACTTACACATGCACATATACACATAGATATACACACACATACACATATACATGCACATATACATACACATACACACAGACACATACAAATGTGCATATGCACAGAGATATCTACAATTAATCGCATAAAGGGATATGCATGCACACATACTCATACACACATGAACACATACTTATATACATGCATATGCACATTCACATGCATGCACATACACATGGATGCTAATGGAGATGCATGCACATGCACATGCCTTATCATATATATACACATGCATATACCTACACATACACATACATACACACAACATACATATGCACATACATGTATATACACACATACACATAAACATGCACATATGTACACACATATATGCACATACACTTACATATGCACATGCACATACATGTTGGTGCAATTAAACCCAAGCCCACATACTTGGTTGATTAACTTATGCTTGATTTATCGGCATAACCTATGCAAAACTACATATGAATAGTCTCTTGTAAAAATCCTTCATATTTATCCTTGTAAAAATGGGTTACACCACATGGAGTTAGGAAGTTCTAAAATCACAAATCAATTAGTTGTTGAGTGATGAGGGAATCTATCCTACACTTAAGGATTCACCTTTTAGGTGGACGTTTGAATTTGAGTTCAAACCTTGGCTCCAAACATAATTATAAACGGGGATCAAAAGACACGCATATTATCTCGAGCCCATGAGATCACTTTGAGTGAGTTTTTTGTGAAGTGAGAGATCATCTCATAGCTCATTCACCTCTCACACAATGAGCAATGTATAGTTGCCAATGACATTGTATTTGTTCATGTTTTAATACATATATGATCATGATATCTCATTTTACTTCTTTGTTATTACTCCATCAGAAGAGTGATTTTCCCAGCTCAGTGTGTAGTTGATCATTTACCATGATTTAAAGCATGATAGAATCAGCATATTGTCTATAGTAATCCTACAAAGTTTCATCAGAATTCTTTCTCGAGGTCATCAGATATTAGCATGTCTCTGCTCATTGGTCTGATGACTATTGCAGCCCATGATTGTCGAGATGGGGTTGTGACTTGTTAAACTCATTCTCTGCATGTAATCCATCATTTCTTATGAAATCAAACATGATTTTTGGCTTACTAAGTTAATTAGAGTTCCCCAAAAGGAATGAAGCCAATTGTTGTTGTGCTCAAAGAACTACTCAAAACACTGGACACGTCTAGGAACAAAAATGGCAAGCTTTTTACTTTTGGATCAACTCTTACCTATCTATGTTGATTCATATTTTTGAGACTGATCTTCCAAGGTACATAGGGTGTCTAATACATCCTTTGGAAAGATAAAAGGGGCCACTACATATCTCTGGAGTTCATTTGGCTAGTGTAGTGCAAAGTTTTTGCAACACCACTTCATCTTCATCAAGTACAAATCCATCCTCACAATACATACATATATACACACATACACATGCACATACACACATGTATGCACATACACTTACACATACACATGCACATACATACATATAAACATACATACACATACACATGCACATACATGCATATACACACAAACACTTACACATACACATGCACATACATACATATACACACTCATACACATACATACATATACACAGACATACACATGCATATATACCTACACATACACAGACACACACATACATATACACATACACATACACATGCACATACACACATATACACACACATAAACCTACACATACACACACACAACATACTTATACACATACACATACATATGCACATACATATATATACACACACATACACATAAACATTTACATACATACACACATATACACACATACACTTACATATAAACTACATACACATATACATGCACACATACACTTACACATACATACATACATTTATACATAAATACATACACACACATACATACTAACACTACAACAGATCGATGGTACACCGAGGTTTTTACCGAGGAAAATGAACGCAGCCTTATTTGCCGTGACGCCGGTGTAAAGGTCGGTTTGCGCATCGGTACCAAAGAGTCGGTATAGGCGTTGGTATAGGCATCGGTATATGCATCGGTATATACGTCGGTATAATCGTCGGTATATGTGTCGGTATAAATATCGGTATATGCGTTGGTAATCCGCTTCTGCTGCATCGCCTCCTGGGTGTATTGACGGTTATTCCAATGACACTACTGGGAGTACCGTCGCGTATACTGACGACCATACCAGCAAAATTTTTTTTGGGCAGAGTGTTTTGTCTTTTGCTACAAAAACATTACCATGATGTTGCTGAACCAAAGACAATACACTCTGCCCAAAGAAAATCGAGTACATGTGATGTGTACTCTAATGACAACCGAAATATGATTTGATGAAACAGAGTATTATTGTACACAAAAGAGATAATCAGAATGAACAATGAACCATGTACAAAAGAAGTTATATATCTCAATAATGAAGCATGTACAAGAGTGTGGCAAACCACTGTCATATATGACGCTGTCGTCGAGATTTTCTCTCCTCTCTCACTTGTGAAGGCCTACAAAAAACATATTTGGTGAAGGTAGCCAGAATTCCCCGAGAAGTCCAGGATGCATCAAGGATGTCAAAGGAAGGTCACATACAAAGTTTCAAAGAAATCAAGAAAGTCCATGGTAGCGGTCAAAGTTGGTCAAAGCTGGTCAAAGTTGGGAAATTAGGGCAAAAATTTCATTGTCACCAAATTAGATGAAAATCCATATACTTGTAAAGATTGTCAAAGGCAGTCTATAGCCCAAATTTCAGCAGAAAATGGATTTGGTAGCACATTGATATGCTATGTTCATTTTGTAAAAATGTATTAGTATAGAAATTTATGTTAGCCATATGGTTTGGGATGTATAAAGACCATATGTGGCTACATGTTTGTATAAAGTTTCAAGGCTATCCGAGCTTCCTAGACACCTTAATGCCACCTTGCAAGCTTCCAAATGTAGTCAAACTTGTACAAGTTAGATTCAGATGGGAGTTTTTTCTGCATATTCCTGAAGGAGATCTTTGGAAACATAGTCCTACAATGTTTCATCTTCATCAAAGACTTTTTGGAGGGTCAAAGAGCACAAAGTCCAGTTTTCAAGGTCACCGCAGTTTTCTAGAATAAGAAAATTGAAGGCTTGAATGTCTGCCACATGTCAAAATATGATTGAACCATGTTGTACGGTCAAGATGAGCTCATATTCAAGGGTGGAGATGCACTAAAGCATAAAGGAAGGAGGATCCACGAATTTTTTCCATAAAAGAAGACCTTTTTTACAATCAAAGATCAATAATGCAGCATTTCTCCAAAAATAGTGGCTTATCTTATCCGAATTGATATCAGCACTGATCCGACGGTCCAGATCATCCCCAGATCCAATGGTGGAGAATGAGGGCGCCTAAATTTCACTCCTTTACACTAGATTTGATAGAAAGAACAATTCCAAGCCATTGATTTGATTAATCAAATGGTTGTAATCAAAAGTAGTGATCCTAGAGTTGAGAGTTGATTTCTCTAGATCCAAGGGCCCAAATTCATCCAAAAAACTATATAAACCCCCCTCCAAACTCCTAGAGCATCATTGTTAGGCATCCATAGGGCTCATGCTAGCTTACGGTTTCCTTGAGACGATCACCCTCGGTTGAGCGAGTGAGGATCCAAGGTGAGCTAGTATGAGTATAGAACCTAGTTTCAAATTTAAGTTAGAACTCCAATCTAGGATAGGCTCTTGAAACCAGCATCTCTATCTTGGCTCACCCTCGGTGGAGCGTGTGAGTGAGTTAGAGCTGATTTTAATGAGTCTTAGACTTCTTTAGTTAGACGTTACGAGCCTAGACAGACATAGGGTCACTGGAGTGGAACTCACCTTCTTACGTGTGACATTCGGTTGAACTGTCATGGTTTGAGGGTCGGAACCACCTTTGATCAGTAGACTGCTTAGCATGACGTACACGACGATCTTTTACATGTAACTTAATTCAAATTCTTTTAATTCATGTCACTTGTCACTTGTCTCTTGTCACCTCTCTCAGTCTCTTAAGTATTTTTACATGTCTTCTATTTCTTCTATGTGTGAGAAGGCTCCGCAGTATTGCGTTGAACCAGTGAGGATGTTTCTTTGAGCTTGTGAGTAAAATCCATCATCATAATTCACTTGCATGCATATAATCCATACAAATCCATACATATTTATTAGTTTCTGAAAGTGTAGAAGAAGCTCCAATATTGGACCATTCTTCCTTTTGAAACTGATTTATGTGTAAGGATTCCATCTATTCTCATCATGCATACATATCATCCAAACAAAGGCTATACATATGGATTAGAATTAGGAAGTGTTTAAGAAGCTCCTCCAATGGACCATTCTTCCTTCCAAATTTGATTCGTGTGTATGGTTCTCTTTCATTCTTATCATTCATGTCATCAATCTAACTTGCACACCTACATTCCCATTCCCATAATTATTTCAACATCTCTCTCTTCTCCATACTCAACATTAATTTCACCTTCACATCTTTAAACCTTCCAACATTCATTAGCTTCATACACCCTGTGTGTGCCACGACCGGACCCGATCCACCCGGATTGCGATCACCTCCACATTTGAACCCGACATGAAACGCTTCGTGGTATTTGCTTCTGATCTTGTTGGGAGGTTGTGATCCATATCCTTTGTTTCATATTTTTCATCCTCATCATATCATCATTATCATTCTTGAGTGTTGCACTGGATCTCTCACAGTATCGTGCACATCTTCGTCGCGAAGTAAACACATTTGTGAGAGATCTAGAACATCGTGCATCACTTGCTTATTCACATAAGATGGAGGAAGGATTCAAATCCCTTATTGTTGAGAAACAAGGCCAAAGAATAGTCTCTTCTATGTTGAGAGAGAAGGGAAAATTCAATGGCATCAACATCACAAGCTACTTAGATTTGTTTGAAGAGCAAGCTATGATTTTTGGTCTTCCTGAAGATCTTTTGATATCATTCTTTGAACGAATTGTTGATAGCTCTATCATAAACCGTGTCACTCAATATGATAGTCTTCCTTGGAGTGATTTTAGAAAGGAGATGCTCAAAGAATTCTATCTTGAAGATTATAGCCAACATAATCGAGATGGATTCTTACGATGGGTCAATTCTCCAAAGCCTAGTAGCTCTATTACTCACTTACAAAATGAGTATATTAGACGCTATGAACAACTTCCTGATGAGGATAAGATAACTTTGGAACCTGATCTTGTGATCAATTTTCTTAAGCTTCTTCATCCTGAAACTTGTAGGGAAGTTGAACGACGATTAGAAGAACCAGATAAGCGCTATGGTCTTACTGACAATTGGCAAAAAGTGCGTAAAGTAGTAGAGGCTGTAGCCCATAGACATCAAAGACAATCCATGCTTTATGAGCAAACTAGTCTGCCTCAAGCTAGCCTTCCACAAATTAAGGAGCAATTTAGAGAACAATCCCATGCTATGCTTTTTGACTCTACTCCTATTCCTCAAATGATGGAGCCTACTCAAGGTTTTAAAGTAGAGCCAAATAAAAGTGTAGTTGAACAATCTCAAGTGGATATTCTCACTAAGCAAATGGAAAGTCTTATTGCTACACAATCCAATTTGGCCAAGACTATAGATGCTTTACAATCTAATTACACCAAAACTTTCCAAAATCAAATGAACCCAATGACTTTTCAAGAGCCTAATCAACATGTTATAGCTACCAATCAAAATCCACAAATAGCTCCTACTCAAGCATATCAAGTTCCTCCAATGCATAATCCTCCCATGCATAATCCTTCAATGCAAAATCCTCATCCTCATGTGCAAAATCCTCATCCTCATGTGCAAAATCCTCAAATGTATCAAAACCTGTATCCTCAAGCTTCTCAAATAGCTTTTCAAAATCCTCAAAATCAAAATTTTCAAAGTCATCAACCGTATAATATGGAAGCTCCTCTTGCACCTCAAGTACCACATGTTGCTCCCCAAGCTCCTCAAATACATCAATTGCATTTTCAAAATCCTAATTATCCTGTTCAAGCAATACCTTATCAACAAAATCCTCAATTTCAAAATTTCCCACCACAAGTTAATCAAAATCCTCAAAATCAAAATGGTTTTGTGCGTGGCCCTCGTAGGTGTCCTTGGTGTGATTCGTTAGAGCACTTTTTGAGAGATTGCGAACTATTGAAGGATGCTAAGGAGCAGAGACTAGTAATAGACATAGACAAGAAAATCTGTGACTATCGATCTAGGCTACCTTTGCAAGGAAATTATGGTAAGGGAGGAATGAAAAAACATTATGAAAATATAACCATAATGGACGTAGGAACTAGAGGAGTGAAACTAGAAGCTCTTGATGAACAACAAGTAGAATCAAGTAAACCCACAAAGGAAGGTGATTTTTCCATAGAGGCTTTAGTAAGAGCAAGGGATGAGATTAGGAGAATAACGGCTTGGGAGTCACCGATAGAAGATCAATCTCTTATTTCTCACATATCCAATGTAGAAGAAAAACAAAAAAGAGATGAAGTTGAGCCTAGTGAAAGAAGAGTGACTCGAAAACAAACCTCAGAGGGAATAGAAACAATCATAGAGCAAGGAGAAACATCACAATCTAAAGATAAAAAACAAGAATCAGAACCCAATGAACAAAAACAAGAGGAGAAACAAAAAGGGAAGAAGACAAAGCAAAGAAAAACAGAACCAAAGCCTTTAGATAAACCAGAACAATCAAAACAAACTGAAGACCAAACACGAGAACATGAACAAAAACAAGATCCTGAGCAAAAACAAAAGAAACCAAAGAGAAAACCTAAAGCCATCTTGATTTCAGAAATTGAGAGAAAAATAGATCCTATGGAAATTTTAGATGACATTTTGCTTAAGAGTCAAGTGACTATGTCTTTAGAACAAGTTTTCTCTATTGCAAAGCCTGTTTTTAAAGATAACTTTATCGGACTAATTAAAAGGAAGAGGTTTCCACTTAATCTAGATACTGAGATGCAAGATTCTCTAGATCAAGATCAAGCTATGAATGAAGCCTTAAACTTTGATGAATCTGATGAAGAGGACTTTGATGATGATGAAGTAAATGTTAATAAAAATTTCTTAGGACCTATTCAACCTGACCATGAAAATCATGAAAACAATCCTGAAAGTCACTTTAAAAGAATATTTTGGTCTAGAGGTACATCAGAGATGCATGTTAAAATAGGAAATGATAAGAACACTATCACTGTAAATGCATTAGTAGATTCCGGCTCCGAAATTAATGTGATTTCAAGAGAAGTCTATGATAAGTTTCGATGGCCCATAGATAAAGATTGTGGATGGCAGATAAGAACTGCAGATAATGGTGTAGGTACCCTGTATGGAGCTTGTGCTAGTGTGTCCATATCCATAGGAGGAATCACAGAAGAGTTTCACTTTTTTATTCAAGATAATTGCTCCTATGAAGTTCTCTTAGGTCAACCCTTTATTTGTGAGAGTCGTATGGAAACTAAAGCCATGGATGATGGGTCTACCTATGCTAGATTTAAGTCTAAGGATGGAATGCAATCACTTCAAGTCATGACAGTAGGAGTGAATCATCCTAGGAATGGATTGTCAATTAGAAAGAAACCTATTGTTACTCAGGGTCATGAGCATGCTTGTAGTGATTGTGCACCTCGATTCATGTTTGGAGCTACATATGATCAAAATTTCGGATAGAATCCATTGTTGAGCGGGACAACAGTGGATATTGGTTTGACATCTCGCATCCAACCAACATGTACAATAGTTTGTCACTTTGTTTTCCACATTCTAGATTAGATTTTCTTCATAAGAGTCAAATGTCCAAGTCTTTTATCCAAAAAACCCAAAAAAATTATAAAAACAACAAAATCATGGAACATGATGAGAACATTGAGCATGTGATTGAGATATCTCATTGTTTCTCTACTCTTGAGGAGTTAGAGTTATGTCTTCAACAAAATTCTAATTCCCATATTATTCTTATTTCTTCCCTTGATGAGTATGCTCTAATCCAAGAGTATGCTCTCAATGTTGACAAGTGCTCAAAATTTAACCAAACACATGATGCCTTAGTTGAAACAAAGTACAAAACTGTAGACAAAAAAATCAAACCCATAGCTCAACCATTACCTCAAGGAAGTAATGAAAAAATTATTGATGTGAAAAATGATCCAATTCTTCGGGATAAGAAAAACATAGGACATACATTCACGGATGAGACAATCAAACAGGTGAAAATTGGTAGAGATGATGACTTTCTTTTGCCAGCAGAGAGAGATAAATTTGAGAGAGTTATACGGAGCCATGGAAAAGCCTTTACTATGTATCCTCATGAGATTGGTTGTGTAGATCCTAAGCTAGTTGCACCCATGATAATCTTTACTATTCCACATATTCCATGGAATCTTCGTCCTATATCTGTTCCAAAGGCTCACTTACCTGAGCTAATGAAACTACTTAAGGAGAAGATAAACATGAGAATTTTAGAGCCATCTTTTGCACCTTACTCAAACAGATGGTTCACTGTGCCTAAAAAGAATGGGAAACTACGTTTTATTCAAGATCTCCAACCCGTCAATAAAGTCACCATAAGGAATGTAGGAACAGGACCCATTGTAGATGAGTTTGCTGAATCATTTTCAGGACATTCTATCTATTCAATGGGTGATCTATATTCTGGATATGACCAATTCCAATTAGCAATTGATAGTCGTGACATAACCACAATGAAAACTCCTTTAGGCTTAGTGCGAATGTGTACTTTACCTCAAGGAGCGACTAATTCTATGGCTCATATGATGAGTGCTATGAATATGGTCTTACATGATTTTATCCCTCATATAACTATGCCATTCATTGATGATATTCCAATTAAAGGGAGTGAGGAACGTGTAAAGGACATTACTTTAGATTCATCTGGATGTCGTAAATTTGTTCTTGACCATATCTCTGATTGTGAAAGAATATTTCAACGATTTGAAGAGGTAGGTCTCACATTTTCCATAGAGAAATCTGTTTTTGGTGTCAACGAGGTACTTATTGTTGGACATTTATGTGGCCATTATGGTCGAAAGCCATACCCACAAAAAGTTGATGCCATTAGCAAGATTTCTGAAACATGTAACAACGTGAGTGAGGTACGTAGATTTCTTGGTGCTTGCATCTTTTATGTTATTTGGATCCCTCACTTTGCTCATGTTGCTGATTGTCTTTATGACTTGTTGAGGAAGAAACGAAAATTTATTTGGACTGACAAACACACTCAAGCTATGCGTAAATTGAAGAAATTATTGCTTGAAGCTCCCATCCTTAAGCGTGTAGACTATTCTGCTAACAAACCTATTATATTGACTATTGATACTAGTCCTATTGGTATAGGTTGGGTCATAAGTCAAGATGATAGTGAAGGGAATAGATATGCAATTAGGTTTGGTGCCAAAATTCTACATGAAACACAACGAAAATATCCACAGATCAAACGAGAACTATGGGGTATGGTAACAGCTTTGAAAACAGACAAAGAATATTTCATTGGTGCAAATGTCAAAGTTGAGACTGATTGTTTGCCTCTCATTGGAATGATAGCCAATTGTTCATCTCCTGATATAGCCATGCTTAGATGGATCTCATATATTAAGTTCATAAATCCTGAGTTAGTTCATATTTCAGGTAAGTCAAACTCAGTTGCTGATATGTTATCGAGAGCTAGATTTGATGATGATCTTGAAAGTGATCTAATAAAGAATGTGAATTTAGTTGACTATGTTCCACATATATATGAGTATGAGAAATTTCATGAGTCTGAGTACGAAGATGAATGGAGAGACATAGGAAAGTATCTCAGTACACTACAACCATTACCTAGCTGGACTACGAATAGATTCCGTAACATTAGGAAACGAGCTTATAACTTTTTCCTATGTAATGGTTATCTTTGGAGACATGCTAAGGGTAAGGTTAAGAATCCACAACGATTCCTAGGAAAGAGAGGTCTTCAATTGCAAGTAATGAAGGAAATGCATGAGACATTATGGGCAGGTCATAAAGGATTTTTTGGAACATATGAAAAAATTAGAAGTACCTATTATTGGCCTAGGATGTATGTTGACATTAGTAGCTATGTTTCTACATGTTCTACTTGTCAACTTCATTCATCAGTCAAACATAGAGATCCATTGCATCCTACGTATCCACCTTGTATTCACTACAAGTGGGTAGTAGATCTTGTAACTATGCCTAAAGGTATCGACAAAATGCGTTACATTGTACTTGCAAGAGAAGACTTAACTAATCATGTAGAGGGACGTGCACTACGATCTAAGACCACTTACAATGTTTGCAAATTCTTGCTTGAAGATGTCATAAGTCGCTTTGGGTACATAGAGAAAGTAGTTGTCGATCGTGGAGAGTTAAATGCGAGAGAAGCTAAAGAGTTCTTTGAGCGTCACGGTATTCGTTTGTCTCTCACTACTGCATATAACCCAGAGGCCAATGGTAAAATAGAGAGAGGGCATCCACCTATTGTGAAAGCCATATCTAAAGCATGTAACGGTGACATCAAACAATGGCCTAAATTCTTACCTCTTGCACTTTGGGCAGATAGAATGACATGCACACGTACTACTGGATATATGCCTGCTGAACTCATGTACTGTCAAAAACCATTGTTTCCAATTCAGTCTCATATTTCTGCATGGTCAAATTTGCCTTGGTCTGAAAACATGTCTACTGATGATTTTTTGAGTTTGCGTATTAAACAGTTAGAACAAGGTAAATTAAGACTTGATGATGCTGTTGAAAAATTAAGAGAATCTAGAATGAAGAACAAACATTATTTTGATAAAACTCATCGATTGCGTCCTAAGCCAATTGAAGTAGGAGATTGGGTGCTCATTTATGATAGTACATTTGACTCTCAATATGATGCACGCAAAAAGCTCACTCAACGGTGGTTTGGGCCATACATTGTATCAAAAGTCAACAACAATGGTACGTATGCTCTTTGTGAATTAAATGGTGTTGCACTAAAAGCTTTCATTGCAGGTAAAAGGATAAAGTTATTCAAGAAGCGTGATAATGACGAGTACATTTTGGATGAGGACATTGAAGAAGATGACAACAATGAGGCCGATTCATAAACAGGAGTATCCATGTTATTATTAAAATAAAATTAAAAAAAAAAAATCATTAATTTTTCAAGTTCATGTTGCTTTTTTTTTTTTTCAAGTTCATTCTATTTTTTTTTCCATGCTTGTTTCATGCATGTTTTTTTCAGTCTTTGCATCACATTGCATATCCACATCACTTGAGTCAAAAAAGGCAAATGATGATTTCTCTACTTGTGTAAAATTGTATCTTAAGTAGTAACTTATCTACTAAGGAATTGATTATAATCTAGGATTGTGGAAAGATAGGGCATGTAGATATGGAGGTTTATTTTGGTGACATGACTTTCATATATAAACATGCATATGTATCCTATATCAAAAGCATAATTGTTGAAATCCTAGCTCCTGCTATTGCATGTTTCTACATCCTTAGTCCATCTCACAGCACTTGTATCGGAGTTCAAACGACTGTTCTCCGTCATCAAAAATGGTTGTACCTTGTATCGGGGTTTAATTTTTCCTCGTCAAAAAAAAAAAAAAAAAGAGAGCAAGCCAAAGGAGGATAAAGAGGCATAGTAGAATAAATCACGGGCTATATAAGCAGATTTATGCATTAGTGGAGTTTAGTTAGATTTCCTTGCATGTTATTAGAGAAAGAGCATATTCATATTTATGTAGGAAAGGAGTTGATCTAAAATACGCTAAAGATGAAAGATGTCTCTTGAAAATCCTAAATCTTTGTTTATAATCATATTTAAGGTAGATTGCTTTATGAAAAAGGTACAAAATTTTCTTCAAGATGAGAGGAACTGATGCTTAAAACGACTCAATACATCCACTTCCACTTCACATTGATGCTTGTTTTTTTTCTTTCTTGTTGCCAATGTTGCTTGTTCATTTGCATATATGTTGCCTATTTGTTCATGCATATTCATGTTGCCTATTTCAATTCTTTCTTTCATGCAAATTTTGCTTCATGTCACGTTACCTACTAATTCATGCATATAATCAATTTTCCTTCCATGTTTCTTATGTTGCCTATAAAAGAATTTGATGCCTGGAACATTTTGTTTTTCACAGATGCTAGAGTGGCTCTTCCGGAGGAATCGCAGGTTTAGTGGGGGCGAATGTCGTCGAGATTTTCTCTCCTCTCTCACTTGTGAAGGCCTACAAAAAACATATTTGGTGAAGGTAGCCAGAATTCCCCGAGAAGTCCAGGATGCATCAAGGATGTCAAAGGAAGGTCACATACAAAGTTTCGAAGAAATCAAGAAAGTCCATGGTAGCGGTCAAAGTTGGTCAAAGCTGGTCAAAGTTGGGAAATTAGGGCAAAAATTTCATTTTCACCAAATTAGATGAAAATCCATATACTTGTAAAGATTGTCAAAGGCAGTCTATAGCCCAAATTTCAGCAGAAAATGGATTTGGTAGCACATTGATATGCTATGTTCATTTTGTAAAAATGTATTTTTTCTAGTTTGACCCTACAAATTCTTGTATAGAAATTTATGTTAGCCATATGGTTTGGCATGTATAAAGACCATAGGTGGCTACATGTTTGTATAAAGTTTCAAGGCTATCGGAGCTTCCTAGACACCTTAATGCCACCTTGCAAGCTTCCAAATGTAGTCAAACTTGTACAAGTTAGATTCAGATGGGAGTTTTTTCTGCATATTCCTGAAGGAGATCTTTGGAAACATAGTCCTACAATGTTTCATCTTCATCAAAGACTTTTTGGAGGGTCAAAGAGCACAAAGTCCAGTTTTCAAGGTCACCGCAGTTTTCTAGAATAAGAAAATTGAAGGCTTGAATGTCTGCCACATGTCAAAATATGATTGAACCATGTTGTACGGTCAAGATGAGCTCATATTCAAGGGTGGAGATGCACTAAAGCATAAAGGAAGGAGGATCCACGAATTTTTTCCATAAAAGAAGACCTTTTTTACAATCAAAGATCAATAATGCAGCATTTCTTCAAAAATAGTGGCTTATCTTATCCGAATTGATATTAGCACTGATCCGACGGTCCAGATCATCCCCAGATCCAATGGTGGAGAATGAGGGCGCCTAAATTTCACTCCTTTACACTAGATTTGATAGAAAGAACAATTCCAAGCCATTGATTTGATTAATCAAATGGTTGTAATCAAAAGTAGTGATCCTAGAGTTGAGAGTTGATTTCTCTAGATCCAAGGGCCCAAATTCATCCAAAAAACTATATAAACCCCCCTCCAAACTCCTAGAGCATCATTGTTAGGCATCCATAGGGCTCATGCTAGCTTACGGTTTCCTTGAGACGATCACCCTCGGTTGAGCGAGTGAGGATCCAAGGTGAGCTAGTATGAGTATAGAACCTAGTTTCAAATTTAAGTTAGAACTCCAATCTAGGATAGGCTCTTGAAACCAGCATCTCTATCTTGACTCACCCTCGGTGGAGCGTGTGAGTGAGTTAGAGCTGATTTTAATGAGTCTTAGACTTCTTTAGTTAGACGTTACGAGACTAGACAGACATAGGGTCACTGGAGTGGAACTCACCTTCTTACGTGTGACATTCGGTTGAACTGTCATGGTTTGAGGGTCGGAACCACCTTTGATCAGTAGACTGCTTAGCATGACGTACACGACGATCTTTTACATGTAACTTAATTCAAATTCTTTTAATTCATGTCACTTGTCACTTGTCTCTTGTCACAAACTCATGACGGATCGTGTCATATCCGCCGCTGCCCAAATGTGATGGTCCAATCGTGTCTAGACGTGTGGCTGTGGCATTTCGCTGCTGGCGATATCGATCAGGAGTCTCTTGCTGCTCATCACAAATCATGTCCCACTCCTCAGCATCTAACCACACAGGCTTTGGTAAGCCTTCTCTGAATGCATCACAAGCCTCGGATTGTCGATGCGACATGAGCTCACGTGCGGTGTGCAGAATCCACTCTGAACTAACAATCGACTGTCCATTGGCTGGTTGGAACTCCTGGTAAATCGTCTGTGTGATATAATTCTTCCGATCTTTATCCTATTCACTCCATTTCAGCATGATGGAGTGTCCAAACTGGATGGAGCAAAGCTATCGTATGCGTGCACGCATTGCTTTGCCAGCCACATCCATCACCGGAGCTCCATCTCGGATACTATACACCTTGGAGTCATCATGTTCATGAGCACCCCAAGGTGTACATGGTGTACTGCGTGGTGAACTGCGTGGCGTACCTACATCTGAGGTACTCGTCCTAGGAGTAGAAGCGGGCGACACAATGTCCGTCACACTGCCTCCACAACAACCGCCTCCTCCGCCTCCAGACCTACCTGTAGATCCACTCCTAGAACCTCCTGCTCCAAAGCGTGACTTCGATCTACGAGACGGGCCAGACCCTCTATCGTGCTGAGGTGTCGAACGCACATGTCTATTAGTAGACCCAGTAGGAGATGGCTGCAAAGATGGTCGTGGTGGAGGCACAAAGCTAGGAGACATACCTCCTAGGGGAGTAGCACCACCCTCAGGAGTGACACCGGTAGGAGTGACACCGGCGGGAGTGACACCGATGGGAGTGAGGCCAACGCGAGTGAGGCCGCCAGGAGTAAGGCCGCCAGGAGTGAGGCTGGGAGGAGTGCTACCACGAGCGATCCAATACTGTGATGCAGCGGCCATATACGCAGGAGGAACCTGAGAGATGAACTCCAAAAACTGCTCCTCTATCATGGAATGTGGAGTGACTGGAGGACTGTCTCCCATCATGCTCTGTAATAAAAGAACTCAAATTATTATCATGCGATAAGAAAAATAATGTAGGGAATAAACAAAAAAAAAACCAAAAATTAGTACATACAAGTGTTTTTATTCAAAAGTCCTCTATTCTAGCATCCTCTTGAAGATCCGATGCACCGAGAATATCTATCTCTAAATTGATGGCTTCTAAATCGCTTGTTATGCTGGTTTCCTCCTGATCATCATCTATTGCTTCGTCTTCTCGAACAATGACCTCTTCTTCAATGACCTCTTCTTCTCGAACAATGATCTCTTCCTCCTCAACTATCGAATGAATCTCTGAGTACACTAGAGATGGACTTTCTTCTACATCTATGTTTTCAAAAATTTGTCTACTACATGGAACGACTTGTAAAACAAATAGCCACTCTGGGTCTTTTGAATCTGGTATAAAAACAACTTGCTCACAGTGTTCGAGAAGTACAAATGTATCCCTTTCATCTGTCCATAATCTTGTGGAGTCCACTTGAAGCCAACCGCTCTTATCTCGTCTCACTGTTGCGTTTCTTCCAGAGGTGACTACTTTGAACCATTTCACGTCAAAAACAAAGTAATCAAACTTTCTGAAGATAGTTTCAAGATGTCTTGAATCACACCACAATAATCTAGCTCGCCTTCTAGAGCATTATCATCTCTTGCACTCGCTCTACTTTTTTGCAAAAAATTCACCATCACTCCACTATCAAAAGTAGACCGTTTTTCATCGATTCGTGCGATTCGAAAGTGTCGTCCATGAGACCATAGTGCACCGTATTTAATATACTCCCAATCACATCCTTTTGCGAGTTCTTCTTCTTCTTGAGAGATATCCTCACCCACTGCCTTTGCTTGTGAAACCGCTACATCTAGCCATCTGCTCGTTGGAAAAGGTGGGAGAGGTCGAAGATTTTTTGGAAGAGGCAAAAATCAAGTGGAACAATTTCTTCGAAACTGAGCTCTTTCCTTTGCGTTAGTTTCCTTGGCAAGTTCATACCTTTCTAACCACTTTTGCATAGGCTCAGAGTTAACTATGCAAAACTTCATTGCCTTCTGTCTGAAAGCTGCATCCATTTTTCTTTGCAATCCTTTACCTTGTGGTTCATCGCCTACGAGACGAACATCTTCATCATCGCTCCATAGGCGAGGCATTTCGGGATCCGATATACGTAGAAACTCAGTTATGAATACAAGAGATTCTTGTACAAGCCATCCCTCTGCCATGCTACCCTCTGGACGTGCTCTCTCTCGAACAAACCCTTTTAATGTCTTCATAAAGCGCTCTAAGAAGAACATCCATCGACTATGGACAGTTCCTGCTATTGCAACTTCATCTACTACATGAACTAGTAAATGAAGTTGAATAGTGAGAATACTTGTGGGAAAGTATTTCTCTACCATACAAACAGCCTCGATAGCATTGAGTTTTGCACTCTCTATGCTATCTCTATTTATCTCTTTAGAAGATATCCACCGTACTAAAGAACTAATTTTATAAATGGTTTTTCGTACATCCTCTGAAAGACAACCTTTTAGGGCTACATGGAGCACAAACTGTAAAAACTTGTGCCAATCATGAGACTTGAGTCCTGCAAGATCGTCGTTTCGTGTGAAAGCAATCTTTAGATATCTCATGCATCCAGTAGGTGTACGAAACTCTAAAATTGTTTTCTTCACTTGTTGCTCTTCCATCCTCCGAAGCACCCAAGGAGCTCTTGGTAACGATACTGTTCCGTTGGGCTTAGTAATTTCCCACAACTCTCGCATATGACCTCGCTCTTCTAAGTCATCCCTTTGTGCTTTGCTTTCTTTCTTTCCGATCAAAGTTTTCCAAAGCATCTCTCCCACATTCTTGAAAATATGCATCGGGTCTACCAAATGATTGATCACCAATTCACTCCAATAAGGGAGTTCATGAAAAATGGACAACCGTTTCATGCCAGCAACTGGATTTCTGAATCCCACAGTTGTTTCCAATCTCTAGCTTTCATTTGGTGTTGCGCTTGTCGACCAATTTGTCCTTCACGTAAAACATGCCCATCAGGCAAATATCTATGATGTCCTTCATAGACAGTTTTACGTAGTGCTTTGGAATAGCGTGCTTCGAGTCGTGGTCCGCATAAAGGATAAGCATGGTAACCCAAAATCGATAAACCTGAACATTCACCATAACCAGGCCAATCATGCATTGTCCACATAAGTATGCCTTGCACTCGCACGTCTCCTCTTCTTATAGGTTGAGACATGTCACGCACAGTGATCCCATCCCATAAAATGCGCAGTTCTTCCACAAGTGGTGCAAGATATACATCCATGTTTTTAACCTTATACTTACCTGGTACAATAAGAGTTAATAATAAATGACCTCTCTTTGTGGCCAACCATGGTGGGATATTATAATTGACCAAACATACAGGCCATGTGCTCCATGAAGAACTGCGTAATCCAAATGGACTCACTCCATCCATAGCTAGGCCTAGACGTATGGACCGAGGCTCACTAGAAAACTCTGGCCACTTACTATTTATGTGCTTCCAAGCATCAGAGTCAGCTGGCACTCGCATTACATTATATGTAGACCTGCTCTTTGTATGCCATGACATTAACTCAGCTATAGATTTGCATCTAAACATGTTCTTAATTCTTGGAATGATAGGAAAGTGGCGGAGAACCTTTGCGGGGATTGCTTCACCTATAACGTTTTCTCTAAATCTATTTGCTCCACACTTTGGACATACGTGGAGATGCTCATACTCATTCCGAAAGAGAATGCAATCATTCGGACAAGCATGAATATTAGTATAATCCATTCCAATGGACTGTAAAAGTTTTTTCGCATCTCCACGTGTTGGAGGCATGTCATTGCCCTCTGGCAAAATTTGATCTTTAAGAAGCCTGCAATAAACAATTAAAATGATATTAGTAAATGAAGTTATTGTGATACAACAATGAAAGCCAATTTGTTCTCCACTTACCTGAACAATTCAGTGAGACTACTATCTGACCATCCATAAATGGATTGCAGATTGAGCATCGCGAGTGAAGCACGTAGTACAGATATCTTTGCTCCATTATAAAGTGGTAAACAAGCTAATCTTTGCATGTTTTCATATTCTTCATCAACTTCTGATCGTGGAATTTCTATTGTGTCCATGAAACTCTCGACACCTTCTTCACCATCATGATCTTCATCCATCTCATAAAATGCTTCAAGCATCTCTTTCATATGTTCATTCTGTGTAATATTATTAGTGCTTGCTTCTACGTCTAAGTCTTTTTTTGCTCTCTTTTGTCCACGAGAGGTTACCAGTGCAATGTTGTTTGGGTCCATCTGCTCACTTGGGGGACCATGCGAATGATAGCGTAGGTTTTCTAGTCGACTCCTATCAAAGGATCCATACTCTCTAACATGTGCAGTACAAATCCGTCGTTTTCGATAAATTTGATACTTGCACTGTGTGCAAGGACATGCCATTCTCTCTTCAGGATCCAAAGAAGCCATCTGCTACAATATGGACATTTTAGAACATTTGTTTTTTTATTAAACCTAAAAATCTAACTCTTAAAGACCTAAATACTTAAATACCTAAAAAAACTTAAAACCCTAGTTTTAAAACCCTAATCTATATAGCTATCCTATTATATCTATATATTTGGATTTTTTCTTGATTGATCCTATTTTATATATATATATATTTATTTATTTATTTATTCAGATTTATTTCCTCTTAATTAAGTTATATGTATGCCTAAACCCTAAAACCCTATTTTTAAAGATCTAGACCTAAATTATGTATATTTCTATACACATGTGTATATACATGTATATATGTATTATATGTGTATGTGTATGTGTGTATATATGTTATGTACGTGTTAAAACCTTAAAACCCTAATCCAAATGACCTAGAACTAAAACATGTATATATATATGTATGCATGTGTATATATATGTGAATATAGATAGGTATATAAGTATGTGTGTTTGTGTATTGTATATATATTCACTCTATTTAAAATGATTAAATTTAAACCTATTTTTATATATTTAATCATATATATTTCATTTGTTTATTTAAAATACTAGTTCTTATCATATTTTATTATCTATATAATTATCCTACCTTATATATATATATTTATTTATATATTTAGATTTTTTCTTACTTATTATATTTAATTATATATATTTAATTAATTAATTTAAAACACTAGTTCTTTTTATATTTATTTATGTATATAATTATCTTATTTTATATATATATTTATTTATATATTCAGATTTTTTTTCTTATGTAATCCTATTTTTATATATTTAATTTTATATATTTAATTATAAATATTTAATTAAATTATTTAAAACACTAGTTCTTTTTATATTTATTTATGTACATAATTATCTTATTATATATATATATATATTTATTTATTTATATATTCAGATTTTTTTTCCTTACGTAATCCTATTTTTATATATTTAATTTTATATATTTAATTATATATATTTAACTAAAACC